>AZAH01000001.1:0-219552 GCA_000710315.1 Eremothecium coryli CBS 5749
AGATAAACATACTTGTACCAGTATACGTTTACGAATCTCAGATTCGGCGGCGTCCAGACCAACTGCCANCAAAAAGGTGCTCGACGCTGTAAGTACCAACCCTAATACCNACAAAGCATGGTTTTTGAGTAGATATTGGGCAGCTCTTTTCTCGAAGCCAAGCCTTTCATACCTAATAACCAAATAACATAATTGTCCAATGAAAGCCGCACCAAAAACANCAGATGTAAGCATAAGTCTGCTTGTAAGCACTACTGCCCATTCTGGAAGAGCTTCATCNTTCTCGCTCATAACTCTGCGTGTAGTAACTCGGCAGCTAAGATGAATACTAAGTAACTACGAGGTGTGCATCTTTTTATTGTTGGGTAAGTTATTTTTTATGTTCCTGAAGGGAGACGCCGCGAAGCCTGGTGTACCCATGAAAAAAATATGAATTCGTCAGTAAGTGGAAAGGATATAGTGAGCAATGCCCGTTTCTAAAAAATGAGAAGGCCTGCGGGCTGCGTTCACAGAAGTGATAAACCTTGGTACATTATGGCAGAAGCGTAAGCAGCCGCAAAATAACGATGTTGTATCTCTTCATCAGAGCAACACGCTGTGTGGTGACCAGGTGGCCATCACTGCAACCTCGGGAGCGCTATATGAATCTGGAGGTATACAAGAACTTACTTAACCTATCCCAACCTGCAAATTGCTTGCAATGTTCACCAAGGTATTAAGTGGCGCCTATTCTTGGATTTAAATTTCACAAAAGCACATATGCTCTTATATACCGGATTGTTCATTGCGACAGGTATGCTCTTCTAAACCATTAATGGTCCTTTGTACTTGAGATAGATATTCAACACTGCCCGGGATAATGCTGTTACGAAACCTAGATAGCTCTCACTGCTTATCTTTAAAGATCGTATTCTTTTTACTCATTTCAAGCACGTTTTCAGCATCACAATTTTTGGATGTCTTCCCACACGTTATCAGACCAATGGGGGTTTCTAGTACTCCGAGAAGCGATATTCCCTTAATGGGAAATCTGGATTTGCTCTACGGTGGGTTGCATTTATTCATAAAATCAGTTTTAAGCAAGAGTTTGAATACACAGGGGGTCCCTACTTAAGTCTCCAAGTGCGCCCTCAAATTCATCATCTTAAAACCATGGATTCGTTAGCTGCATATGCGGATCATTTTTCATTTACACACCGCCCCTGTGGCAATGATGTAACCTATGGGCCTGACCCTGGATATATGAACTACACACTAGTCTATTGTATTACCAAATGATGGTAACTGCAGAACAATTGCTATTTGGATTCCCCCTCGTGACAAGGTAACTTATATTAGCTCTAACTATGCAAATTTGGGCAGCTTGTCATGTATGCCGTTGTTTACGCTTTTAGTATTTCTAATATCCTTAATTCTGTAATTTGAACTTTTTAATATATACACATTTTTCTGCACTCTATTTAAGAAACCCAACTTCGAAACATGCTTTGTAGGATATCTGCACAACCACTATTTTTGTCATATTGCTTTCCCCAAACCGGTATAGTTTTGTAACGTATATAGGGGTGCATCTCTATACCATATGTCATGGTTGAAAAGTTAAATTCCACTTTAAATCCACAACATGGCGCATTTGCATACCAAATAGTTGCCATTGTCCAAACTAACTGATAGATACCATTGTGGTATCTATGAATAAAGTTAAGCAGAGTAATAAGTCCAGATGCTAGCAAGAAAATATGAGAGTTTCAATGTACATTAGGATAGTACACTGATGGATTAACTTACTAAAATGGGTCTTCTTTTCACGCATATTCGTTAAGTAACGTGCATCATCTTTCATCTTCCTCTTTTTCTTAGCAATTGATAGTAAGTAAATGAGCTGGAAAAAGGCATATAAAAACTCCAAGTAGGAAAGGGCAACGAATTTTAGAAGGAATCCATGAGATGGAGCAAACGGTTTTTGACTTACGGTACGATTTTATGTGAAGTAAGCCAGCAAACATTTCTAACAACCAAAGTAAGTATGCAGGGGAGTGAATATAGAAAAATTGTTACAGCAACCTTACCCAGCCCTCCTTTTTGTTATTTACTTTAGGGTGCATGGCTGCCGAAATAATCTCGCCGCCGAGGAGTTAAGGGGGGTCAATGGCGATGTTGAAGATCCCATATATGCGAGACTCGACCTCTACTGTGATTCTCTTCAAGAAGCTACCAGCAGTGACCCCAGAATCAAAGAAGACCGGCGCGGTTGACAATAGTATGGTATAACGGATGATTTGTGGAATACTTAGGACTCCGAGACACCATACCAGAAAAACCTTGTCTGATTTGGGGTATGCCTACAATTATCTTTGACTAAAACCTTTATAGCTACTCAAAGTGCCACGGAAGAAGTTTTCTCACAGTAAACGTCAAGATAGTTTATGTAATCACGAAGGTACCGGCTATAGAATATGCCAAAAAAATATACAAGCATAAAAGTAGGCAATATTCTTAACCTTAATTAATTCAAGTTACTCGCCGGCAAAGCTGGCAAATTTTTCCACATAATCTGCACATGAGTGCCACTCATGTGCAATTTTAAGGAATTCAAGAATGTACCGGTATATGATTTGGGATCATCTTACATACTCAACTGCTATTTGCATTTTTGCCTACTTGCCTAATAATTGAAAACAAGAAGCTCGGGCGGTTAATATTTGAAGCCACACTTTAGCAACTATAGAGCCGATTAAAGTGAAGCAGAAATTTCAAAGGTATGTATGGCACGGGAATTCAATGTTACGGTAGAGAAGAACAATAAAGTAAGTGGGCTGAAATGTTAAGCATACGAGAGATAGAAATTTTCTCCAGACAAAAATTCAAATAAAAGCTAGTTTATGAAGCAATGAAGGCTGGATAAAAAGAATATAACTGCCATCATTCCTCAAACAGTTCTATTTTCCACAGAAAAGCTAAAAATATTTTTATTAACCGTTGGTCTCTTCCTTAGTTTAATGTCATAAGGTGTCGCTTAAAGAAAGATATCAGCTGTAGTTGGTATAGAGCGTTAAGGAGAATTTACTGTTCCCTCGAATTACGGCAGTTTCTCACGGATGAAGTAATGCATCATCATAGATAGGCAATACCTTCGTGAGCAACGATGTTGAAATGGACGGTTTGATCATCTCGCACGTTAGAATGTAGAAAACCCCCTGTATGCAGGGTTTTCATGCAGGTCATAAAAAGAAACTAACAATGGAAAAGGTGGCTTATATTGAGATGCTATTTTTAACGAACAATTGTTAACCCCCAGTTACGTGTGGACTAAGGAAAAGCAATCCATTTACACTCGAAGCAAGCCAACGGCTAGCTCATATGTAAATGTACAACTGTACGGTCGCTGGAAGAGTTCTAGACGGTACTTGCTTGCTCCCGTAACAAGGACTGAAGAATTATAAAATAACCGTTGAATGTCCCATTTACGGTACATACTAAACCCCATCTACATAAACAGATTATTTTGAAAGAATAGTTGAACTTACATACTTACCAAAGGATAGCCGAATTTGACTAATACTAGCAAACTGGAGACACTATCGATTATCTCTGCCAAACATTACAGCCGTATATTACGGTCGATTTCTATACCACAACTCCCAAGAGTAGATAAAGAGCTAGGAAACTTTTGTTATGAGCACTTTAAGGCTTTTTAGTGCTCTGATCCTCTTTGTGGGATGTCTTCTTGGCCCAGTTACAGCGGATGTAAAAATACTTTCACCTTCAGCGGGCCAAAGTTACTCTGCTTCCTCAGGACAGGCACAAGTTGCTCTTAGTTGGGAAGATGATGGAGTGGCGCCTAAGCTAGATGAGATGAAATCGTTTACGCTCCTCATATGCACTGGTTCGAATACAAATATTGAGTGCATACGAGAGCTAGCAAAGGTTGATGCTTCAACCGTTTTGGATGGCAAATATACTTTGACTATTTCAAATAATGTAGGGACAAACGGTGCCTATTTTGTACAAGTGTATGCGGACCTCGGAAATGGTCATAGCATTACGTATACTCCTCGTTTTAGACTAACTGGTATGATAGGTACTAAACAGGCTAGTACCGATGTTGAAGCTGCCCCTCCTGCTCGTGAAGCCCCTGCGCCCCCAAATGGTCAACCAGCAAATAGCCAATCCTTCGATATTCCTTATACAGAACAAACCGGTAGAATCAGATACGCACCAATGCAGCGCCAACCAGGTTCTAAGGTGACGGCTAAGACATGGACAAGGAAGTTCCCTAAAAGCTCCGTAACATATTTTGCTGCACTTAATACTAACTTACACCAGGAGAGTACAATAACACCAGGGTGGTCATATCAAATTACCCAGCATCCAAATGCTGCAACTCCTGCTCCAATGCCGTCGGAGAATGGACTTTGGTATAACCCTGAAAAAAAAAAGACCCTCCAACCAAGAAGAGTAAACGTGAAGAGGGTGTTTTATCCTACACCTACAAGCACTGGAAGTGACATGCAATAAGGAACTCATAATGCGTTAACCACTTCTCAAGAGGTAACCACCATTTAGGCATCAAAAATGGCTTGTTGATAAATAGTTGTATTATTCTAACTTAAAGAGGTACTTATGTTGTTTTATAAACATTATATAAAAATGCAGCGGTAAATGACTGTATTCAATAGGAATCCTCTACTTGTAAACCCCAGTTCAAAATAGTCTAGGCAAAATGACTGCTGACTTTTATTATGATCTTACAAGCAGAAAGTTTGAAAAAAAGAACATATTGGATGTCATAAATATAGAAGCGCAGTATAAAGGTTTTCACTAATGCTTTGAAGCATGAATTATTTGATTGCAATGAATTGCGTTATATGTGTAGCAAGCTACACATATTTTCTGGTTGGAAATTCGTATTGATTTTTGCCAACACTTTCCTTTCCTTTAGTACTGGTACTCTTGATAGAAAATTGGACTATCTCCATATGCATAAAAGCATAGTATCAATATTCTCCAGCGGTTATTATTTTTAAATTTTTAGCCTGAAAAACCTTTTCAACGCATTGGTAAATGATAAACTCTGTCTAGTGAGGGTCGCCTCCAATCACTAACATCAACTAATAGTTTTATATCCTTTTCGACAGAGAAACATCAGTGTTAAGAGAGATGCACCACCTTATCAGAACGGTATACTTTATAGTATAATTTACTTCTAATTACAGTCCTGCTTTTTGGTTCCCTACCAATTACAAGTATATGCAGGATAATAGAATAGGGCATACCTCTATGCATATAGTCATAGTGTGTTCCTGTCTTTTTAAGAGTTTGCAAGCTCGGTTAATAAGTTGGTACTCTGCAAAACATTGCAGTAGTTCTTCGCCTTTTTTTTAAACCCCTTAAACCAACTATAGTTACTCAGCTTTGCCTGACTGTTGTTTATTAGTGATACCAAATATCAGTTGCTTGCCTGAGCAATCAAAGCGACAATCCTTGCGCTGCGCGCACGGATTCCCTTCTGCTGGCGCGGAAGAAAAAGGCGAAGGGGAAAAAAGATTGGCGAGCTTCGGCGGCCCGCGCAGCGGAGGAGGATATGTATTGAGTTACACAAAGTACATAGCGCCTAGAAGCCGTGGATCTTGATGTTCTTCTTGGGGATGGCGAGCTGGGTGATCAGGAACTCGCAGACCTTGGCTCTCTGGTCGCCCTGCAACTGGATGATCTCGCCCATCTCGTCGTCCTTGACCATGTTGCCGTTGCAGCCAAAGTCCTTGCGCAAGACCTTCAAGATGCGCTTGAGATCGTACTCCTCGGGGATGCCCTGGACGGTGGTCAAGGTTTTTCTGCCGTTTCTCTGCTGGATACGGATGTGGATGTAGTTGGAGGAGGAGGCTTCGTCGTCGCCGGTGTCAGCAAAGGGGTCGAACGACTTGAGGTTTTCGATAGACATGGTGGCGGTGGGGTGTGAGGTAGAAGGTAAGCAGAGAAAATTTTCAGCTGTCCTTTTAAAAGCGCGCACCTCGCGTCTTGGAACGCATTCGCTTATTTGTGAACCATATTCTTATCTGTATAGGTGTTAACCCGCATTTCTCTGCAATTGCCCGTCTTTCTTTGGCGTTGGGACAACGCTTCCTTTCAAACACACTTTCCAGGAACTCCTTTGTTTCCTTGGGTAACACTGTTCTTCTTCGCTGTTTATCTCCTGTTAGTAAGGCAGAGGCTGGGATTACAATGAGACTCGTCACACATACTTCACCTAGCAGAACGCTGCAAATAGCTTGGATAGCCTGGCCTGTTTCTTCAATACTCGTCGACATTGGGGTTCTAGGGAGTGCGAGGAAAGTTTGCTGAGATTCAGCTCTGTCTCACTTTAATTAAAAAAAAAATGCAAATCGTGCATGTTGCTTTCTTCCTACCACAAACGACGATGACCAGAACTATTAACCTACAGTTACCCAAGAGAACTTCTACCTACTCCTCCAACTTCCTTAAGCCTGCTGGCTGTCCAAAGTATGAGTTTGTACAAGGTTCAAAGAAGCCAACCAGACCAAGAAACAAGTTTATCATCATGAGAACAATTTTCCATAACTCCTCATCCAAGATCGTCAGTGCTATATGGAAGCATTCTCCCGACCAGTTTCAAAAATACTTCCAACTTCTCGCTGAGTTCGAGCAAAACTGGCACAAGCACAACCACTCCCCTGCTGCTGCCCTCACCGACGCCGAAGCTTTCCGCGTCATTGCCCGCTCCCTCCACCCCCAGCCCCGCGTCATAAAAAGGCGCCAGCAGAAAAAAAAAGTGAAAATGTTATGTGGTCGTTTTTCAAGGATTGAAGATGTTTTTAGTTCCCTGTAAAGTTCGTTACTCCGGCCCCACCGCCGAATTCCAATCCCTCAACCATATCAGAGGCAGGAAGATTGTTGGTAAAGATATTTTATCCAAATTCCCCGATTCCAACGCTTATTTGGGGGTGGCAACCCTCGACGCAATCCTCAATTGTGAACGTGATGGCAACCACCAAAGACTCCTTTCCGAGCTCCATAAGTTTCATGAGTATTTAGACCTAAATGATGCCATCCTCCTGTGATCGCCTCGCACGGGCCCTCGCCTGGCGCTGGCGCCGCTGTCCGGGCTGACACAGGCGCACCGCGCGGGGCGGCAAAACGGCGCGCAAATCGCCGGCGGCCCTGCAGGAACGCAGCCTGGGCGCCAGTGGCTGCTCGGCTGAGTTCTGGAGTAGCAAGCCTCCGCCAATTATGTGAGGCCAAGGCCCTGTTCCGCAGAGACACGCCACCTACACCCAATGCTGGTATACTGATGAATATGCAAACCCTCCGGAGAGTGNGGCACTCAGAGAGGCGCCGGCATCCAGCTGGTGGAAGGCTTTAGCATCTGCCAATCTAGCCGCAATGTGTGCTTGTGTGCTTGTGTGTCGCAGGAATTACAGGGTTTGATTCTATGTTAGTATTAGGCCCTGCTGCGTTATTTTACCACAAGTGCCAGCTAAGGTTGCAACCTGGCGCGTAGGATGGTTTGTGCCAGAATGGTCGTTGGAGGGGTAGAACGTCGATTCCGTGCTGCAAAGTGTGGTAATGGTGAGCGTGTGATGGCTGCTTGGTCCCAGCATGATACTCGACCCGCAGAATGCAACGCCCTGCTACTAGCTCTCGTGTAGATACTGGTTCTAGAGACCCTTGTAAGCCCGTACAACCT
Organism: Eremothecium coryli CBS 5749; assembly: GCA_000710315.1. Lineage (NCBI taxonomy): Eukaryota > Fungi > Ascomycota > Saccharomycetes > Saccharomycetales > Saccharomycetaceae > Eremothecium > Eremothecium coryli. The sequence continues at coordinate 7,706 of AZAH01000001.1, forward strand.
AGTTATCCTGTGCCACCCGTTATTTTCTATATATTTACTATAGCATCAACCCTTCGTGATGTAGTGGGTGCATTTTTAAGATTTCTTGGAAAANTACCGTTTCTGCATTCGTGTGGTATCGTGGTAGCTTACACCTAGTAGAAGGTATATTCAGGGTTCTTACTATTTAAAAGCACCTTTCATGTATATAAGCACGGTTGATTGCTATGGTCTTTGCTTTTATTCTGACCATATTTCATGATCTGTTACTCTTTTGCAACGCACTGCTGTGGATAACTAACAGCAATAATACGCTGGGAAGGACCTCCACGGAAAAGGAGGGCAATAATCCCAGCTTACATAGTGAAATTAATCCTCTGCTCTTTTATCTTGTAAGGCCACTGCCACCCCTCTTTTTGTCGCATGGCGCCCCAACTTTCTTCTGCTCTTCAAACGCCTCCGACGCTGACATAGGCGCCTGGAAGACTCAGCTACACTATACAAATAAATTAACGGAGCCATTGGGCCCAATTTTACTACCTTCGTCTTTGCATACTGGCAAGTTATACNATCTAAGGCGATACTTCTCGGTTTGCTGGAAGCTGTGTCAGGCGCAGGCATTAACGTTGCCAATGACTTTTAGCAACGTCAGCACTATACAAACCAAGGAGCGCACACCAACCCCTCAGAACAAGCTCATCTACTCATTAACTGGCGTTTCAAAGGAATTATACTGAGAGAAAATCCGTCCTAAGCCACGCATTCGACGTGCGCATTTCTGGCCAATAACTAAGTCACCCGCTAGATTCCGCGCTTCCCTTCCAAGGTGTAAACTCAAACATGGTGTACTGGTATCATGTAAAGGGTGGTTGGCGATCAACTCTGTAGTACGATTTTGCTATCTCTTTGCTACTCTTTACAAGCTTGGACAGGTTTTGGCTGGGTACAGAAGTTTACGTGGTTTAAAAACTGCCTCTAGAATTTCAGCCCAACGCTTTAGCATTTTTTATGTATTCGCAAGACGCTGTAGTATGTAGACAAAAAGACACGAGTACTGGCATTCCCAGATGGAATCTGTGCAGCCCCTGCCGTCACCGCCGATGACAGCGCGCCGTGTTGTGCGTCTGCGTGCCGCCGCGCCAGCGTCAGCGCAGCCAAATAAACTTTTTTTGATTAGCATTCTATATCTTGGCGTACCCACAGCTGGAATATAGAGCCCTCCTGGTATTCCATGCCCTGTAATGCTGCTGCCTATCTTATTAGTTAGTGATAACATGACGGTCTATGCTCATAATTCTCGTTCGATTATATTCACAAATTTGGAATAACTTTCAATCGCCGCTAGATAGTGGCAATGCTGTCCCTTCCCTGCTGCCGGTATCTTCATCCGCTCATGTATTAAAAATTCCCCGTTGTGTGCAAGCCCCCGCCTCACTTGTAGCTGACAGCATGTTGCGGCAACGCACATTGGAAGCCCTCACAGGAATATTATACTGCTATTTATAATAATGGAATATGGTCTACTATGAAGGCGTATAGACGGATTTTGGTCCTACATTATACAAAACGCAGCGTACTGTTCTCAGGCTTGATCCGTAGCGTAGTTAACAGCTTTCAAGGAATCCAAGTTACATTTGCCAACAGAGTAGAGTTACTGCGTGGACAGAACGGCTGTACTGCCGAAGTTGGAATTTCACGTCATGTGGAAAAAAAGTGTGGAAATATCTTGGTACTAGTTACTGGTGCATATTTGCGTGCACCAACCAATAAATTGGGACCGTCCCTTGCCGTTTTTAACCCCAGGCCTGCATCATCGTAGTAGCCTTTTTGTACATAAAGCTGGCCCGAGCCCGCCGCTGTCTTGCACATAGATATGTAGACCCATTTCTAAAGCTAACCACTCTCGTTTCTTACAGAGCAAGGCTAGCACATGTGGGCTTACGCGTTCCTTTGTCTTCCAATTCCATTTTATTTTTGAAGAGCCTTTCACTGTAAGGAGCATTAAATTTCAACATATGACGCAATAATTAAATACCGATTATTACAACTTAGACCAGTACTCTATCCCTTGTACTGTCAATCACAGATAGCATCATAGAAAGACGGACCATAGTGGAACAGCTGTATAGTTTTCATCTTTACAATATACTCATCTATAATTGCACGTCGCGTCATTAAGTATTATGTAATCATTTTGGCTACCCCGTCAAAAACCAAACTATATGTGCAGGTACGCATAGGAACATTTGTGTCAGCATATAATAGTATTGTGGATCCAACCCCAACCTGTCGTACATTTCTTTGGAAGCGCCGGTTATCTCAGTTAGTATACTTATTATAGAGTAATTTTATTTGTCTGTTTTTATTATATTAGTATTCAAAATACATCATTACATGTCAAAAAATGAAATGTCAACCGTAGTTTATGGTCCCACATACCAACACATTCAAGGAAATAGAGAGAGTAAATAGCGTTACCCCATCAAGCACATGGCCTCAAAGAAGTTAAGTAGTATATACTACTAGTATATACAGGAAACCTGCTACTACAGAGAAATAGAGATTTGAAATTGCTTTTAGATAAAATTTGATTAGTTTAGATCTGCAATTTCTCGAGTCCAATTGCTATATGCCTTCTTACCATACTGAATCTCCTTGATCCATTCTGCAACTTGTTTCGTAAAAGCACCACTTTCAGTACCAGGAACTAGCGGAACATGAATGTCTTGTCCTTTCCACCCGATATGCTTAATTGGAGATACAACAGCAGCAGTACCAGAACCAAATGCTTCAACCAATTCGCCTTTCGAAGCTCTTTCAATAACCTCATTTATGGTGAAGGGTCTCTCGGACACAGTCCATTTTTCGGGATCTAGCCGTTCACGTGCAAGAGTCAATATAGAGTCCCTAGTTACACCAGGCAGGATGGTCCCATCAGTAGGAGGTGTAACCAACTCCTTCTTACCATTACTTCCGTCTTTAAATATGAAAAAAACATTCATCGTGCCAACTTCTGTTACATACTTTTCTGGTCCAAACAACCAGAGGTTTTGCTGGAAGCCCCTGCTAGAAGCCTGTAGTTGAGGAAGTACACATGGCGCGTAATTTGCACCAAGCTTCTTGTCACCTACACCACCAGGCCAGGCCCTCGTTGCATAGTCTGTCGCCTCTAGGCGTACCGCCTTGAAACCTGTCTTATAGTAGGGACCAACTGGAGAGCTAATAACAAACAGCATCGCTTTATCAGGGGCGCACACCCCTAGTGTTTCCGTAGTACCAATCAACGTAGGACGAATATAAAGTGAATAACCCTCTTTGTCTGGTATTAAGTGTTTGTCTTGCTCTATTAGCTTACTGATCAATTTCAATAACTCCTCACCGTGAAAAGTGGGCAAACATATACGCTCTGCCGACCTATTCATACGTTCCATATTCTTATCACCACGGAACAGTACGATCTTATTATGTGGTGTTTTATATGCTTTCATGCCTTCAAATACCTCAAAACCATAGTGGAACACACATGCTGTGGGATTCAAGACGAGCGGTTGATAAGGCTTGATCTCCGGATTGCCCCATCCTCGTTCTTTGGTCCATTCCACTGTTAGCATGTGATCAGTAACTGTTTGCCCAAATACTAAACTGTCAGGATCACCAAGTTTAGAAGGCTGCGAAACATTAGTGATTCTGAGCTTTGAAGAGTCTAAGTCTGCTATAGCCATTGATCTAGATATCGTTCTACGAATCACAGAGGGGCCAAATACATTAGTATAACACCTAAACATTGTTCCAGATGAAGTTCGATGTTTTTATATCCCTTTATATCTATATGCTTCTCCAATTAACCTGAATTCAACCTTTCAAACACTTAGCAGTTGGAGCAACGGTGTATTATTATGCGGGCGAACTTGGAGAATAACAATGACCAAGTTTTTGCATTACTAGCAACACCTTATATCTCTCTGTTGCTTCTCTATTTCACAATAAAAGATGAGTAACAGGAAAAGCCGGTGGCGGCCATTCCGAGATTACATCAGAAAAATGGCAGAAGATCTTAGATATTGGACTTTTAAGATAGAAAATTATATGAACAGGAGGAACTAATCAATCTATGCTAGTGAATAATGTCCAAGCAAGAGTTGCGGAAGAGATTAAAGCTAGTCCTTGAGTCGATTTCAAGTGTTGAACTATCGGCCCAGTCAAATCGTATCGCTACTGCGTTGGAACCTCTATTAGCTGAATATGCTCATGTAGGTTGCTATATAAATATGGATTTTGCGGAGGCGCAAACTGATTCAATTTTAAAAAGCCTTTTCCAGTCTGGCAAATCTGTCTATTTACCCAGATGCACGTCTACTGAGAAGACAGGGCAAGTGAAGTTGCACAACGTGGCTCGTCCATATGAACGCCACTTGACCTTCCATAGGATGCCTTCTATGGAACACGTTAGGCTGCTAACTCCTGCTGGGAAGTATGGACTAAGAGAGCCCAAGGAAGTGATTCCTGCACCCCTCCCACCTCCGGAATTGGAGGTGCTACTTGTTCCAGGGGTTGCTTTTGATATATATAGTGGCTCTAGATTAGGACATGGTGCTGGGTATTATGATGACTACATTCATAGGTGCCTCCACTATAACAAGAAGCGGCCGTTGTTAGTAGGTATAGCTTTAAAGGAGCAGATAATCACAGGAATTCCGCTCGAAGCCCATGATATAGCCATGGATGCTGTGGTTTGCGGAGACGGGAGCATTCATTGGAGATCTAATGTATCTACGGATAAATAAGGACATTTTATATCTAAGGGACCTAAACGGTGGGAGGCAGGCTAAGAGCAAATAAAAGACAGCTTATCCTAACATAACTCGCCCCTTGCCCTTAACGAGGACACGGTTTCCGTTTTCATTGAATATAGTGGATTCTACTGCAATAGTATTATCACCCTCTTGCAGATTCTCGCTTTTGATGAGGACGAACTGGTTTGCCAATGTTGGAGATATATATGAGAGTTCAATATTCTTGACTTCCTCAACCTTACGAGCAGCAGCAAATCTGACTGCCTCCTTCATTTGGTCCTCAAGAACAGTAGCAAGAATACCCCCGTGGACCAAGAAGGGGTAACCAGTAAGCTTCATGCCTAGATGATAGATACCAGCTGTAGACTTGGTCTTTGGATGGTAGAAGAAGAGGGGATCTATTGCAATTGCACCAGGAGTATTTAAGACATGAGTGTTGAGAGTGTTGAGTTCTTCTTTTGCAGGAAATACTTGTACATATCCATCATCAAATAGTTGCTTCACAACAGGCAAACGATTCGCTCTACTGAGCAAAGAAGCCTTGTAATTCAAAATATGCTCGTCACCGGCAGGGAGCTTGTCATAAAGTAGACATACCAAAACATCCCTGTAAGAGTAGTATTTTGAAGCAAACCACCCAAGCCCGAAAGTAGCACCGAAAATACCTAATGCATAGTACTTTCTCAGATTATGAGGCTGACGAGAGCCAAACTGGGCCCCAGAGGTATATTTGACCTTTGGGGAGAAAGTTAAGCTAAAGGACCTTACAAATGCTGTGCGGAACTTCATTATTAGCTTTGTATTATTAGTCTGTTTTACGTCTGGAAACAAAATCTGAAAAACAAGCTATTTCAAGGACGGAGCGGGCAGTGCTCGTACCTCTCCTAACAATTCATACCTTGCGCTAAAGCGACTGTGGTGCAAAGCTACGAATGCACTCAACTACTATTAAATTAGAGACGTTATCTTTAAATGATGCCAAGGAGGTAGAAGAAGTACCTGCGAACAGTATTACTCCTACTGAGACAGAGATATGCGATGCTGTTGTGCTTTTATGGAGGCAAGAGCCAGAACTTGAAGACTTACTTCCTGAAAAGTTGTATAGTAGGCTAAAAAACAACTATCCCTCTTGGTTTCTCTCCGAAGCAACGTTACGAAACGTTCTTACGAAGCACAACCTATATGCACCTGATGAATCAACACTTTCTACGTATCACCACCAAATTAAGTCTAAACCTACTCCAAATATTCCCGCTCACCTTCTGGACACTGTTAAAGTGGGCTGGAATAGCAAAGGCAAGGCACTTTACGCTAAGGTCCACATACCGAAAGGTGCACTCATTTTCGAAGAGAAACCGCTAGTCATTATACCATCGCTGGAAAAATACACTTTGGTGCAACTTTCGAAGGCCTGCGGAACATGTAACACATTACTCAGCCAAAGTTGTCATTACTTCATAATGAATAATTTAGATTGTGATAAATGCACTATCGTTTGGTGTTCCAAGGAGTGTAAAGAGCTTGATGCTACACATGCGTACTTAAATCATCCAATGTCAAAACACAGGGTTTTTAAAACCCAGAAGTGGCTAAAGTTTGTGCAATACTGCAAGGAGCATAGCTGGTACAGTGGATATGCAGTTGGGCATATTTATGCCAAGAACGCTCTACTGGATAAGGAGAATGCATGTAAGGAACAGTTTATGTCGCTTGCCGGAGTAAGCCAACGAGTTCGGCTTCAGGCTGCTGACTCGACAAACTTAGGAGGCACCTTCGATTCTAGCACTAATGTTGCTGGGAATATGGTTTCGGATGATCTGTGGCAAGAAGGTTTCGATCTGTTTTGCGAGGCCTTCCCGGATGTAAAAGAAGGCGGTGGTGACTTAGACATTGAAGAGTTTCTTTGTCTGATAGGTAGGTTCAACATTAACCACGTGAACGGCCAGATCTATGTTTTATTTAGTCACGTTAATCATAATTGTGAGCCCAATACCAGATGTGACTTTGAAAAATACACCGTTAAGGTTTATGCTAGGAAAGATATTGAACCTGGGGAAGAAATCACAACTACCTACGTTAACCCGCTGCACGATGTGTGCCTACGAAGAAGGGCGTTACTTGTCAATTGGGGGTTTCTTTGCAACTGTTTACGGTGCAAGAAGGAGCTTGTAAATAAGCTTAAGGTAAAGCTTTCAGGTGATGAGGGCGCCCCGCAGGAAGTTGTGCAGGCTATCGGTAATAAGAGAAGGAAGTCATCCATGAAGGCCTCCAGGCCGACATTGCAGGAAATCCTAGAAAATGGGCACGAATTTGATCTCGAAGTGCCATCGAAAATAGGGTTCTCAGGTAGAAGGACGTCCGTCCGATTTGATGAGAAAGTTATTGCAGCCTTCGAAGAATAAAATATATTAATAGGATATATAATCGTGAATTTATACTGCCTACGAAAAAACACTATGAATTAGTTTTAACTAATAAGATAACATGAGGAGGCCAAACCAATAAACATGGCAACAGAGTCTACTCCCGTCCTTTATTCGTCACAGGCTCAAGAAGCGATAGGTCCAATAAGAACAAACTACGAAGCTCTCCATGTAAATTGCACTCAGCGTAGGTTCAACAATAACTGCTTACAATTATTGTCTGCTCATCTATGGAGCTGTGCTGTGCATAGCCGACCGGTTACACAGATGCATGCTGGGTAGCTAATCCTTGGGTAGTTAACCTTTGGGTAGTCAATCCTTGATTTGTTATATTTGCTTGTTCCGTGAGTGGGACCCTATCATTCAAATACCTTATGAGCATGGAATGCAGATCATCCTTTGTGAAGGGCTTTGCCAAGATGTCATTCATACCATGCTGCAAATAGGTAACAAGGTCTTGATCCTCAATATTAGCTGTCATTGCAATAATTGGGGTCTGGTTGTCAAATCCTCTGATGACCGACGTGGCAGTTGCACCGTCTAGATTTGGCATAACAATGTCCATTAAAACAAGATCAAAACGGAACTTTTCTATAGTCTCGATGGCGGATAATCCGTCTGTAACCACCTCAACAGAACAACCGTACTTTCGCAAAAACTTGCAACATAGCTCTATACATACAGAGTTATCTTCAACCAAAAGAACATGAAATCCAGGACGTAACGCAACATTATCTACCGGTGGTAGGCTTTTAGAAGTGCAAGGTGAGACCGCTGGAATACTGCTTGGAGGCGCCGTTTCCAACGTTGCCGCATGTATTGTACTCTGACTAGCAACAGGAGAAGGAACTCCTGAACCCTGTGAAAAAGACTGATCCACTCCCTGTAGATCGTGAGGTAGTTTGATACCCTGTTGTGCAAGAGTCGATACTAGTGAGTTGAAGTTACTAAGTAGTGTATCATTGATTGATTTTAGTGCAAATATGTTATCCATCATCGCATTGCATTTTGCTGCTAACTTTTGAAACTCTATTTGCAAGTTGCTGTTTTCTGCCTGTAGCTGCTGATTGAAAAGCTCCATATTGTCTGTACGTTTCTTTAACTGGTTGTATTTCGCCTTACTTACGCAGTTATTCAACACCATGTTCGTCGTCGCTGTTAGCTCCGCCGCAGATATCAACCCACCATCACTGGTCACATTCCTACGGTGCCCCCCAATAATATCCTCCGTCAGAGCCACCTTCTTTTGCGTTACCGTTTTTCTTTTAATCCTGTCCAATGCCGCTTCATCGTTCCTCCTAAACCGTGGATGTTGAAACTCCCAGCTGTATTCCCCATATTCCGAATGCTGCCTCTCCTCGGGTGTCCTTTTAACCTTGTGGAAGTCGTACTTATTCAGTTGACGTACAAAACTCGAGAAGTTAGAATGCTTAAAATGCTTAGGCAAAATGTTCGTTGTAAACTTGTTAGTGTCCACAACAACAAAGCTGTTCCCTTCCTTTGTCCAAGATATAATACTTGTATAATCCCCGGACTCCAATATTGCAAACAGCTTTCTTACGAAGTCATTATATGCTGTCCTCGGACCGTTTCGTCCTCCTGCTGTCTTTTGATCAGAAACTACCATCTTAATATTCTCTGTTTCTGTGCTATCAATACCTTGTATTCCTTCAGACATAGCCCCTGTTATACTTTATGAATTGCAGGGACAGATAGTTAGCGAAAATGTTGATTCTGTTTATTAGATACGAAACTTGAGGTCCTACCAGACCTTCAAATATCCAAATACACCTAGCCTCGTCTCTATATACAGATGGGGAACTCTTTTCTAATTAAGTCTTAGATCCCAAAGGAGCTCTGTACAGTCTGTAGTTTAAACCGCTAGTTACAGGCGTACTTCGTGCATGCTTATACGTAGGCAGAGAGCTATACAATTGTACTATAACTACTGCATTGAACTTTGGCCTGCTATTATCGTTCTTCACGTATTTAGTGCACGGAAGTATCTTCGAAGAGAAATTACGTATATCTTACTCCTTCTAGCGGAAAGGCTATACTAGAAAAACAATATCGAGCTTCTAATACCGACACAGGCACAATTACTATTTAGGGGAACATTCTTCCACGTGTAATCTTAACTGTTATTCTTATGGTAAGGTACAGATTTTAAATCATGACAAAACGGAATAGAGAGGGTTTAGATATATGTTTATGTGGAGCATGTGACCGCCTAGTCGAAGGCGTACAGGATTTTAAATGCTCGAGCAAGGTGACATGCTGCACATCGAGGTAAACAGCATAATACGGAGAATAGAGGTTCCTCGAGGTAGGGTTCCGGTGCAATGGGGTTGGTGTTCACATATAATAGAACTGCGCGGAAAGTATGACAATAACCCTTGCGGAAAGATGTGGATTTGCGACGGGCGTTCACGCAAAGGGGTATAGAACAAAAATGGGAGAATTGTAGAATTTAAGGTAAGGTAGAAGATATATAGAATAGCAGCGCCAATATAAAACAATGGCACTAAACAGGAAATACCATGAAAATGGTGATGATTTGCTCGACGTACAAATTCAAATTAAAAGGCGAATAAGATTAGTAGATGTAGATTAAAATGTCCCCTAATAAAACATAAAAAATAAAAATACATTGTATGAACAGACAGGATAATAGATATTTGTATTAGATTTCGAAGCGACCGTTTACAAACTCGTCGTCCATGTGATGCTCATTAAAATCTGAGTGCATGTTATCATTGCCACATTTACCCATAATATCCATTGCATCGTCGTTTCCATCGTCAATTACGTCCTCAGCAGGAGGTTTGTTAGGATTTCCTGGGATGAAAGAACCGGGTTCCATGAAATAGGAATTTTGTAAGAACTTGCGGTTATGATACGCTGTATTATGTTCTTCAATTGCAGACTCGTCAACAAATGTAAACCCAGCAAATTTGGCCTGCATAGCTGGGGATAGTGGTGTAGCAGCGATGGATTGCTTGTTCATGAATGAAGTAGAAGTTTGGGTGAACTCTGGGTCAAAGTTAGAAGTGTCCGTCTCAGATGTTAGATGTGGTTTAAAAGGCGGCGGAATTTTTTTCTTCCGCAATGCTTCCCAATCGATATCATTGAAGAATGGATGTGCCCTCAACTCTCTCCCATCGTCAATAGCACCTAACCTATGCTTTGGGTTTCGGTTTAATAGTCCTTTTACAAATGAACGTCCTTCTGGGGATAACACATCTCTTGGGAATTTTACCTTGCCAAAAGCGATTTTTTGATACATTTTTTGGTTGTCTTCTGCGAAGAAAGGGGACCACCCACAGCACATCTCAAAGATCAAGACTCCTAGAGACCAATAATCAACCATCTTTGTGTAGCCAGTTTCATCCAGCAAGAGCTCGGGGGCCAAATACTCTGTAGTACCGCAGAAGGTGTTAGTTCGATCCTTTAGATCTGCTTTCGACAAGCCAAAGTCACAAAGAGCAATGTTACCGTTTGCATCCAGAAGTATGTTTTCTGGCTTCAAATCTCTGTAGACAATATCGTTATCGTGAAGATATTCCAATGCGAGGACCAATTCTGCGATGTAGAACTTTGCACGGTCCTCAGTAAACCTGCCTTCTTTTTGTAAATGCCAAAATAACTCGCCACCGCTCATAAAATCGGTGACCAAATAAAGATCACTAGGTGTTTGGAAAGAAAACTTCAACCCTACTATAAAGGGGCATGACTTAGACGCCGTACGGACAAGGATATTACGCTCCCCAATTGTGTGAGCTATTTCATTCTTTTTCACAATTACTTTTTTAGACAACACCTTCATGGCGTAGATTCGCCTGGTATCCTTCTTCCTAACTTGATAAACTTGGCCGAAAGTGCCCTTTCCAAGAAGTCTTAATACCTCAAAGTCTTGGGGTCCATAATGCCTTTTTTTAGTATCAGAATACTCCCACTTAATTAGTATTTCACCAGACACACTCTCACCAACTGTGCGACTTTGGAGTTGCGACCACTGGTTGTAAGAAGCATGCGCAGTATTTGTGTGAGGGCGTAATCTGACTTGACCTAGAAACATATCATCGTGTGCAGCGTCATATATAGAGATATCCAACTCCGAATAAGCCCCTATAACATCAAAAGTAGTCTCATGGTGCCATATTGGATTAGAAGATGTGACATTCATGCAATGATGAATTGGCAACTTCTCTAACTGGGAAGAGGACTTGCCTGTATATAGTGGCCTCACGCCCTTCTCGCTGATCGAAGGCATCATATTGGCCCAGCCTGAGTTATTCAGCACAGACTTGCTGACCATGGACTCCGGACCGTTCGAAATAAACTCGGAGCTTTCATATGTACACACAACATACGGCTGTGCTCTCTCCGAACAGGTCAGTAGGTCTTTCGCCTGTACAATAGTGACCTTCAGCTTCCCTCTAGGGACTCCCGTCTCCGGTGTTCCCGTGTCTGTAAGTTCTGACATGACATCTATAACAGGAGAAGGCTCCTGGGGCTTCGAACCTCCATGCGAATTTGAAACTGGGCTCTCAGCTGCAGGCTGCTGAGACTGGTTCGGCTGCTGCCTGTATTTTCCATATGGAGCCGACTCCTGCTGGTTTATAGCCTTCATATGGGTTAGCAAGTCTTCCTGGCGCAAAGGGTTAAGCCCTGTGGTTCCCATAGCGTAGGAGTTCTCGCTTACTGCAGTGGTGGGTGTGGCCGTATGGCTTGCAAAACTAGGGAAGAACCCGTTTGCAGTTGTGGTTCGAGGTCTTGCTGGTTGTTCGTGGGGCTGTAACTGCCCCTTAGAAGAAAAGAAGTTCATCATATCGACGGATAGAATTAAAAGTGTTAGTTATGGCGCCAAACTAAATGGGATGATACACTGAAGGTACGGGCACTTTTACGATATAGACTCACTCCAAATACTAGTATCAAATTTGCAAATTATAGCCTATGATACACATAAGCCCCCCAGGTTCTTTACGTCAGAAATATTTTCTCAACGGTTGAACCAATACCACCGAACCAAAGATGACTGAACTATATCCTGGTAGTGTTGCACACCCTCGGTTATTCAAACTGATAAATTACAAATGCTACAGATTTTTTTCGAGAATATGTCAATGCGGAAAGGTAACAACAGTATTTTTAAATACGAAAAGAAACGATATAATTTCGAGGAGCCCCTTAGAAAAGCAACAGAGCAGATCTATGCTAACAAAAAATAATTTTGTATCCTACAAAAAGAAACGTGATGAAAAGAAACTCTTACACCGATGTAACCGTAAACGCTTCAATGTGACGAGGAGCCACAACGTCTCCTGAATCTACACGACTACAGACTCTCCCTATATAGAATCTCATCACGCGATAACGTCTTGGAGATGTCTATATTGTTAGTTTTTTGAAGATCTTTTTTCCTAGCTTGCATTATGCTTTTGTATGTTTTATTCTAATAATAAAGGCGTGGCAGATCAGAGCATCTTATTATTCAATAAGTATATAATGCCGTTATAGACCTGTTGAGTCGCCACTGCTAGGCTCTTCATGCAGCTGGAGAGTTATTTAATGGCAATGAATGCAAATTACATGACTTGGCACGGTTATTCCATGCGAAGCCGGAGCGAAGAGTTACCGGTAGGGTTATTCTACGTAGACGTTTGGTATGACGAGACAATTTAAAATAAGCTGGCTTTGTGAATTGCGACTGAGTACACCCTTCAAATGCTCCGTTTGAGGGCCAAACAGATCGTTGTAGCCCACCACGAATATGGAACCTTTTGGAAAGTGCTGGCCATCCACTCCTGATAAAAATAGTAGATCGTTAGGGAACCCATACTGAATGCAATCTTCGCTGGTACTGGTTTCTGAGGCAATTTGTTCAAAGAGGGAAGGCGTTATATAGTCACCGTAGATATCTACTACTCCAGGGGATATTCGCTGCATCCTTAGCTTGGATCCCCTTAACGAAGGGAGATAGTAACGATTGCCGCGAAGGGTAGCTTTCATGGGGAAGTTACGCTGGCACTGGTCGTCAAGGATGAACTCTACTACTGTGCATTGCGATTCAAGCTGGGAACGGGCTGTCGCAGGGTTATACCAGCGCGAGTAAAAGCCAGGAGTTATTTCTAGGGGCATGACACCTTCAATCCACTTAGGACGTATTAACGTGGTAGAGTAGCGTTGGTCAATTTCAAAAAGCCGAGGAAATTCGTTAAGCATTGAAGAGGAATAAAACTGGAGGTCTTGCTGATCTCTTAATTGGTTCAAGCATGCACCATGGCTGGGCGGAATATCTAAATTGCCTTTTACTGTCTCGACGCCTTTTTGTTCTTCTGTGCACTTTTTACCTTGACCGCAATTGCCACTAGATGTGTACTTAAATAGACCCATAAACTTATCATGCAAAGATGGTCCTACCTCTGGTTGCTTTTGGGAACCTTCGGTTCTAAGGGTGTCGAGATGATGTACATACGTACTGTCATTGAAGTACTTGTACCTGCTATAAGCAGATTTCATTTTAGCTGTAAGCCACATTGGATGTGCTTCTGTGCTAAATATCTGGTTACTATCTTGTTGAGTATGTAACTCATTATCTTCATCAAACAGCAGATATAGGTATTTTAAGGTTTCACCTAAGACAAATGATTCCATCCTATCCTGCGGTTCGCCAGTAAGAACATTTTGAATCCCTGCGAAACCACACTCTGCCTTAAATCTGTTTTTCAAATCTTGCAGTATACTGCGCCCAATATTTAGGTAGAAAACATCCTGTGTTGCTCTGTAGAGAAAGTATGTGGATTCTATAAATTCGGGCCGTAGCGGGTACCATTCCAATTGGATCGAAGCCGAGGGTGTATTACATTGGTCACCTACTTGAGGTGTAGTGAACAGCCAGCGTTCCGGAATACCGCCGTAAGTGTTCCAAAGTTTGAGGGCCATGAGATGTTTGTACTTGGCTTCTTCCACATCACCGTTCAGCACTTGCAACCCTGGGAAGAAAGCGCTAAGGGAATCAATCCAGGGTGAGATCATATCCCCTGTCGATGTATGGATATTATAGTAAAACCAATCCCCTTTTGCGTGGACATTCAGAGCATGATAAGCTTCCGACCATACACGGTACAGATTATCATTGTCAAATAAAATTGAGCCTTTCAGGGCGTACTCATAAAAAGAATCGATCGAAGCTCCAATGCCCGTCATAGGGTGATATACCTCTGCCGTGTTGGGGTTAAAAGAGATTGGAACTAGACCTAAAGCGCTTCGCAGTTTCCATGTCTCATTGTACGCGTAACCAGCCACCTGCTGGTATTTATCATCATGGGTCAAGTATGAAAGCATGGTAAATTCAAGCATAGGACTCGCTGAAGCGGCAGCGTTATTCTCAGAAACCAAATCATATGGAATTCCGTAAAACGTATGCTTCAAGTTAATTCGAGGCACAGGAAGGCCAGTGGGGGTAAGGTAAGCGGGCAGTAAGCGGTCTGCTAAATTTTTAGCCCTCTGTAACAAGCGTCCATCATAAGAACGGCCTAGATAGACTTTCTTAGTGGGATCCGTGGCATAAAGGTGAGCTGAGATCAACCCACCGACAACCCTAATAGTTGTTTCAAACACTTGAATGGTCGAGTCTATAGCGAAGTCCATCGGTACCGCTTCATCAACTAACTTTAGTGCTTTTGCAAACCGATTTCTGTCTCCAAGGATGGCCAATGTCGTCAAAGAATCAATTAAGCTAGTTGTAAAGTTCCCCAACACATCATTTGTCATCAAATCGTCGGGGTCACTAAAATTCCTCGTTTTAGCTTGACAAGATATCGGTCTCACTTCATCATACGGGTATCCATACGTTAGGTAGTTGTCATATGCAAAATAAAAGAGATCCCGAACCTCATTTTTATAATGTTGTATCTCATACCTGTTGAAAGAAAATGGTTCAAAGTCTCGTGGTATACTCGTCACCAATTTTGTGCAGAACAGCAGATAGAACAGATATAAAGTAGTAGGCATAACCATATATACGGGGTATCTCTATTACGGTGAGGGTGGCTCCTATCACTTAACTCCAATAGAGTGGCCAACGTCTTGTCCCCTTAATTTTTGAAAAAGGATATTACAGTGGAAACGTAGACGATTAAAGATAGGTTTTTACACAGTTTCTTAACAGAACAGGAATACCTTCAACCAGAGGGGCTTTAGCGCTAGTAGTTCAACGGCCTTTGAATTGAATTTGTTTTAATGAAAGGAATAACTCCAACTGTTTTACAATAGTCCTAAGTACCCTAAATAAACCACTGAATACTTATGCAGGGCACTGACACCTCACAATTGAGGTCTCCTATAGAGTGCTCAACGGTTAGCCTCCGTAATAACAGCGTAGCTCAAGTTTCCCAATCTTACATGTTCAAAATGTATGACTGTTATACTACACCCATACATCTGTTTGATAAACACCCATACATACGGGATTTTGAAGCAACTTTTTTAACGGGCGGAGCTTTCTCTAACCTAGTAGGAAGACCCTAGTAGCTCGGCCGGGCTTCAGCCTATTTTTTTACTGGCTAGGCAGACCACCAGGGAATGCTAGTGGGGCGGCCTCACACGGGAAGCAAAGCCACTACTACACACTCGCCTCACAACGCAGTCCCTCCTACCTCTAACTTTGTACTGACTATTCAAAAGTTTGACATTTGTAATTTCGACCTAGACAAAACATCTTACGAGACCACAGAAAGCATCCAATAAACAAAGATGGCAAGAGGACCGTATGTTTCATAGTACTATTTCATGAATTTATCGTTGCTACCAGATTACTGTTGTGTTTTGAATAATGAAGAAGATGGAATCCGTCGTGTATTGATACTTTGGCAAGAGATGTGTGCATCTAAGATTTTATGATCTCTGCGCAAGAAGTGAGAGTGATATATTGTGTAGTAACTCGTATATCGGTTGCGCTGCAGTAATGTTGGTAGCAGTTAAAGCTACCTGAAGACATAATACTAACATTTTTTAACAGAAAGAAGCACCTTAAGAGATTGGCAGCTCCACACCACTGGTTGTTGGACAAGTTGTCTGGCTGTTACGCTCCAAGACCATCCGCTGGTCCACACAAGTTGCGTGAATCCTTGCCATTGATCGTTTTCTTGAGAAACAGATTAAAGTACGCTTTGAACGGCCGTGAAGTCAAGGCTATCTTGATGCAACGTCACGTCAAGGTCGACGGTAAGGTCAGAACTGACACCACCTACCCAGCTGGTTTCATGGATGTTATCTCCTTGGAAGCCACCAACGAGAACTTCAGATTGGTCTACGACGTCAAGGGTAGATTTGCTGTCCACCGTATCACTGATGAGGAGGCTGCTTACAAGTTGGGTAAGGTTAAGAGAGTCCAACTAGGTAAGAAGGGTGTTCCATACGTTGTAACCCACGACGGTAGAACTATCAGATACCCAGACCCAAACATCAAGGTTAACGACACCGTTAAGATTGACTTGGCCTCTGGCAAGATCACTGATTTCATCAAGTTCGACACTGGTAAGTTGGTCTACGTTACCGGTGGTCGTAACTTGGGTCGTATTGGTGTCATCACTAACAGAGAGAGACATGAGGGTGGTTTTGACTTGGTTCACATCAAGGATTCTTTGGAGAACACTTTCGTTACCAGATTGAACAACGTCTTCGTCATTGGTGAACAAGGCAGACCATGGATCTCTTTGCCAAAGGGTAAGGGTATCAAGTTGTCCATTTCTGAAGAACGTGACCGTAGAAGAGCTCAACAAGGTTTGTAAGTTCATTACCATCCACTTCGCACCTTGTACTCATAAATATGTTCTACAATTAAATATGTACATTTGTTTAGAACCGCCTCTTAGGTGATGGTAATTCAATATTTGTCGATCATAGTTAAGATTTTTATTGGTCATATGTGCATAAAGTATATGGGCTCCAGATTATTTAGCAGAGATACTTTGTATGTACTCGCGCAATAGCGTCTTGGTGGATTTACCACCATAAGGTAGCACATCCTCGTTTGTATACTTTCGGTCAGATAAGCTACATCCTTTGCTCAGGGTGTTTAAGGCACTGACTACCTTTTTGTTCAAGAAACTGTAAAAGACAAAATCGACGGGCTGATCTAAGTCGGTTGCTTCTGTATTCAGCTGAACTGAAACAACAACATTACTGATGGGATATGTTTGCCAAGTCTGGTGAGGTGTGTCATCCCCTTCACAGCCAAAATCATCAGTGGTTGTATAGCCCGGAGTTAACCTTTCATCTGTGATGACAGGGCATGTGTTTACTTTTATGTCAGAAATACCTATTTCCCTTCGCAGTATCTCTGGCCCTGCATTAAGATAATCTCTCACACCTAAAGCCAACTTAAGGGGGATCCTCACATAGTTCCAGTCATTCTCAAATGGCGACACGATATATTCAGTATCAGTGGTAAAGTCGCCCTTGTAAAGATCATATCTTATAGCACCTGTGTTTATCATGATCATTCGGGTAATTGAGGTATTGTAAACATCGGAGTCCAACGTAGGTAGCACATTAGAAGTTAAAAAATGATAGATATTATTAGGGGAATCAAGTGGTTTAAAATTCACGTAGTATGTGTCAGGGACTTGGCCAAAGACTGTGTTCAACCCTAGCTTTGCATAGAGTTTCTGAATGGCTTCGTTAACAGCAATTCCTTTTGGCGTATGGAAATCATGCTCATCTAAGGTATGGGCATGGTACATAAAAGACTTAAGGTTGAAATCGAGATAACGCCTGAAAAACTTCGGTGTTGACGAGTTGATGCCATCTATCGACAAAAATCCTACCGTTTCGGCAAATCTGCCGCTCTGAAGGCCGGTAGACTTTTCATCTAATACAACGAAGTCGCGAACATGAGTGTGTCCTCCGAAATATTGTATGACTGTATGAGGATAGTAAATCCTAAAAAATTCATGGAGTTCTCTGAGTTCCTTGTCATATAGAGACGAGATGGGCAGATGACCGAATATCAATAATACGTCTATCTTACCCTCAGGGTACTTGGAAAATAATTCTGGTAACCATGGTTTCGTAAGCTCTTCTGCTATTGGCGTTACTCTGACACGAGAGTTGGATAGCCTGAAATCAAAAATAAAAGAGAGAGAGAGAATCCGCAATTTTAAATTCGTCGTTTCAAAATACCTGTATTTCGAACCGAATGGGACGTACGTTCCATCTTCTTTCAAAAATTCGACATTACTTGAAACATACTTGTCTTTGAATCTGCTACTTGATGCTGTTTTCTCATACTCCATAATAGAAATTTCCTCATCATATAGTTCGTGGTTCCCTGGGCACAATAAATCTAACTCTTGTTCATTGAAGATATCTGTTGTGTATAACCCCGCAGGTGTTGTTGTGTCACTTAGTCCATTACCTCTGCGCTTATCGCCTGTGTCGACGATAACTAGATCTTTATCAGAACCGATGCGATTTTCTCTAAACCTTTGCGCAAATGAGATGTAATCACCCCATGTAGCACTATAATCAGCCTGTGTTCTATGTGAACCGAGCCACCCATGCGTATCAGTTGTGTGAAGGAAGTTTAGCTGCCCAACCTCGACATCTCGTATTTTGGGGCTATGGTCCAGGGCATCACTCAGAAATGATAACTGAACCTTTGTTGGAGATGTTGGAAAGCTAGAAACTGTAGCCGCAAATAATATTATAGCTCCTAACATTCAATTTGCTTACTGTTTGCAGTAGAGGTTAAGTATGACTTTTCTTGGCTGTTATCTCGTCAAGATTTATAGGTTAACACAGACGCCAAGGAAAAGAACACAAAAGGCAGTAAAACTCGGAGTATGTAAGATATAAGAGAGTTATCAAAAATTAGAAGATAGGTTATTTATTTTTAGAGAGGGATATCCTTCAGTCTATTGCATATCTCCCACATTCAGTGTATAATCTTGTTGAGGGCGGTTAGCCTAAGTCACGTGATAGTTTGAAGATCTCTTCACGCGCTCGCTAATGCTTTTTTAAGGATTTGTTACTTTTTATATAGTTGTAATCGGGTTCATTGCCCTCTGGCATCCTAGAGGTATCTCTTGTCTAGCTAGTTTGGTTTTCTTTATGTAGTTTTCGGTTGTCTCTCAGGGAACTAATAACTCTGGTAAGAAACATACAGTTCAGATAGACATGCGGTACTATGTCTAGTTCCTTAACAAACTTCTGATGACTCAGATGCGCTGCTTCTCTCATCTATGTTTCCTTCTAGTAAATCTTTTGATTCCGTGACACATGTGTAGTGCGATCACCCTAAGTCACGTGCTAGCTTTAACTTCGTTTCACGCTCTCGCTACGCTTTTGTTGAGTATTACTTCTTATATGGTCTCTAATCAGATCAATTACCCTCTAATTTTAGGGGGCTATTCTTCTAATCTAGTTGCCCAGCTCTTCTTATATAGATTTCTGTGGTCTTATCAAGGTATTCGGTACCATCCTTGTCTCTCCTCGGCTCTAGTACAAGTAAGATGCTTTTCTAACGACATGACAGTGTCATAGGTATCTCCAAATCTCGTATAATCGCTCTAAGGCTTTGCTTCTTATACTCCTTAACGCAATGATCTGGATGTTCTTCTGATTTCATGACAAACGTTCTTATACCCACTTATAAACAAAATATGACTCACCTTTCATGCGTTTTTAATAACTGCGCGAATGGTTTAGTGGTAAAATCCAAGTTTCCCATACTTGGGCCCCGGGTTCGATTCCCGGTTCGCGCATTTTTTTTGCAAGAAAGAGAGTTGTCAGTTCTCCGGTAACCAATCGTTGAGGTCTCCTAGATTGAAGCCCCAAGAGTGCCTTTTTTACGTTACGTTCACAGTTTAACGAATATCGATGCTTCTCCATCGAACTGTTGGAGTTACTTACATTGGCGTTACCTAAGTAGAAATTGCATTATAGTGTCTATGCGAGATTGAGATGAAACGCAGCATATATCATTTCTCAGCTGATGGAACAGAACCAACTGCATAGCAACTAACTAACTAGTGAGATTTAAACTGATCTAACAAAGCCTGGCCTAGATGGCCTGGAGATTCCACAACAGCAACACCTGCAGCTCTTAAAGCTTCTTTCTTGGATTCTGCGTCGGTACCCGAGCCTTCAACAATAGCACCTGAGTGTCCCATTCTAACCCCCTTCATCTGGCCTGCAACAGTTCCTGCAATGAAGGATGCAACTGGCATAGGTTTCTCTCTTGTGAGATTGTAAGCCGTCAAGTACTCAGCAGCTTCGATTTCGGCCTTACCGCCAATTTCACCCAACAAAATAATACCCTCCGTAGACTCATCTTCCATGAAAAGCTTCAAAGCGTCTATAAAATCAGTACCGGGGAAAGCGTCACCACCAATACCAATGACCAATGTCTGCCCAAGGCCTGCTAAGGATGTTTGTTGCACGGCTTCGTAGGTTAAGGTTCCCGACTTAGAAACAATACCGATCTTCCCCGGCTTGAAAATTTTGGTTGGCTGGATGCCAATTCTAACCTTAGAGCCTGGGTTAATAATTCCTGGGCAGTTAGGTCCAACCAAACGTGTCTTTGACTGAGATTTCAACATCTCGGCAATGTATAACATGTCATGTTGAGGAATACCCTCCGTAATGCAAACAGCAAGAGGTATTTCCGCCTCAATAGCCTCCTTGATAGCAGGGGCTGCGATAGGAGGCGGAACAAAGATACCAGTAGCCGTTGCACCGGTTTCTTTCATCGCATCAGCAACAGTGGCAAATACCGGCTGTCCCAAGTGCGTTTGCCCGGCTTTTCTGGGGTTTGTTCCACCAACAACATTGGTTCCGTACTCTTGTGAAATCCTAGCGTGGAACGTAGCCTGTTTCCCAGTAAACCCTTGAAAGATAACCTTTGTGCTACTTGGGAGCAATAGGTTCTTAATGGTCTTATCATAAGGCGTGCTCTCACGAGAGAAACAACGGCGAGCGACGTGTCTGAACATTGGTTATCGAAAGCGAGGACGGATCTAGAGATATAGCTGTTTTCGTAACAGTAGGAAGTATTTTAAGACCTTTTCGTCTCTAGTAAAAGCTAATTTAATTAAGATCTTTTCACTATTTGCTTACGGCGATTTCTCTGTACTTTTTAGCTTAACTGCGTTTCGCTTTTTATACTTGCCCTCTATAAATTATATATTTCGGTACAATTCCGGAACTACCGGGAATACACCTACGACTACAATATTAGAGCCAACAATTATTGAAAATAAACCTACTAACAACTACTTCTATGCTGTAGCCAATTCGCTACAACGCTTACTGAAGCTTTGCGTTATATCAAGGCACTTAATCCACTGTACAAAATTATACGTGTGCTGGCCTGTTAATTCGTTTGGGGTAGCGTGTACTTTACGGCGTAAGTCGGCTTCGAAGGTGAAAAGGCACGACTAATGATTCATCAGGTAAATCTTGTTTGGCAGTCACGTGATCCAGTGTCGTTTTATAACTTTAGACGAAGTTGTTACGTTCCCGATCTCAGCAAAGCATTTGGAGGGCGTTATTGATCAGAGGCCCGGTGGCAAACAAGGAGTTGAAGAGATACAAATGCAGCAAGGATGGAGGATGAGCGTGAAACTTCTGTGGATATGGACGTTTCTATGATGGAATCGACACCGTTAACGTCGGATGCTAAGGTGACGAAGCCAGAGGCAGGCGGGTCTTCAAACAACCAAGGTAAGAAGGTTCCTCAGCATTTGCTAGAGAAAAGGCGGTTAGGTAGAATAAAGGCAGCAGAGGAGTTTGCGCGAAAGCTAAAGAAGATTGGGATTGAGAAACAGGATAATACTCACATATCCCAGACAGGGCTGTTTAGGGCTCTTCCTTTGATTAATCAAAAGAATTATTCTTCTGATTATCTGAGGAAGGATGATCAAATATTCTCGATGCGGGAGCGTAAAAACTTACGTAGCGGTAATACCAATGCTGCGGTGAGTAGCAGCCAGCCACCGGTGTCGCTGGTGGATATTGCAGAAGACGAATTGAAGACAAACGGCGATGATGAGGGCGTGGATGAGACGGAGGATGCAAATACGATTGTTCTGCACCCCGGCTCAAAATACCTGAAAATCGGGTTTTCGACAGATGTTTTCCCACTTTCGATTCCTAGCTGCGTGGCTGTTGAGAGAAGTGGAAAGGTTCGTCTCCCTGACCAACCACGGTATGATGAACATGGTGAATTCATGCAGGAGTTGCAGGGCATTCAGTCTGACTTTAAGGAGCGTATGCGGTACTACAAGCGAAAGGTCATACCGAATTCGCACGAACAAGTACTTTCTTTTAATAGCAAATCACAGCCTGAGAAGATACCTGAGCATAATGACCTTCATAGAATAGAGTGGATTAAGGGTGGGACAGGCTCTAAGAGAGTGTACTACGGGGAAGCAGCGGAGAGATGCCTGCCCGAGGATTTTGTTCTCAGGTTTCCATTCTCCAATGGCTCGTTCAACCTCAAGTCAGACGTTTACGAGTCTTTTCATGTCCTCCTCAATGACGTAGCAAACCTGATCTCTTTTGCTCTTTCTGACACTAAGCTCAATATCAACAAATCACAGTATCCTAACTACAAAGTCGTACTAATCATATCTGACCTATTTGATAAGAGCTATGTAGAGCAAATGATAAGACTTCTGATATGTGAGATGAAGTTTCAAGCTGTGGCTCTTATCCAGGAATCGCTTGCATCCTGTTATGGGGCAGGTCTTTCCAATTCTACATGTGTGATAGATATAGGTGCATCGGAAACCAAAATTTCATGCGTCGATGAAGGACAGGTAATACAGAATAGTTGTATTAAACTCTCTTACGGCGGTGACGACCTCACACGTCTGTTCGTTGAATTACTGCTTCAATCGAACTTTCCGTATGAGGACTGGAATTTGAATTCCAGACAGGGCTGGCTTTTGGCAGAACAACTAAAGAAAAGCCACATAACCTTTCAAGATGCCGACGTTGCTGTACAGCTTTTTAACTTTTTTAAGAGAGATCCCAAGAAGTCCGGTGCTGAGAAATATGAGTTTAAGCTGTTTAATGAGGTTATGGTCAGTCCAATGGCATATTTCTACCCTAAAATACTATCCATCTTGAAAGGGGCGAAGGGTCAGAATTCATATGTTGAGCAACAACTACCTCCTTCCCTAGATCCATACACATGTAAACCAAACAACCCTCAATCAATTTCACAAGCGAGTGCAGTGTCCGGGAAATGGTACACAGAAATGAATAAAGACTTGGATATACTCAAAAAGGTCATCAACGTTACAGATGAGGCCGAAGCTGTATTCACAAATTCTTCCGAAGAGATTACTTCTGAAAAGGAGAAAGATAAGACGATTTCAACGGAAGCAGAGAATTACATGCCCTTAGACAAAGCTATTATTGAATCTATAACCAATGCCGCTGTCTTGGTTGGAGACAATATGTCTAAATTGACAAACTTTTATTCAAACCTGCTAATTGTAGGAGGTTCTTCAAGGATCCCTGGTCTTGATTTGATCCTTACGGACAGAATTAATATTTGGAGACCGCGCCTGCTGAGTGTGTCTACTCTTCCCGTACTTTTTAAAAAGGTCAGTGATATGGTGAAACAGACTGAAAATGACATAAAGAAGAACAATATTGAGTCAGAGGAAGAAATTGTACAAGCCAGGAAGAAATTAATCAAATCGATCAAGATAGAACTTGAAAATTATTGGGAGTCAGTTGACCCTTACGAGCATATATACCCGATAATGGTTTTACCGCCCCCGCGCGAAATGGACCCTTCTATGTTAACCTGGAAAGGTGGGAGTGTATTTGGAAGGATCAAGCTATGTGAAGAGTTATATATAACTGAGATGGATTGGGAGATGCTTGGTAGTAGAATACTAAAATATAAATGTATTTTTGATTATTAGCACCACATATGTAAGATTAGATATCCTTGAGTAATAAATATATAGACATTAACGCTTTGTTAGTACATATAAACAAGGTTCCAGTTCTCTATATGGGCAAGAAAATGCAGCATTATTTATGTCATTAATTGTAGTCGATTATAAAGTACAGAGAATACATCTAGTTCTTGACATTAGCGCGTATCGTGGTTTAGAAGAGCATATAAACCATTACTTCTGCTGCCAAACGTTGAATGAGGTGCAACAGAAGCTTCAGAGGTTTTCGCAGGATTTATTGGGACAGGCCTTACAACAGCTGGGTCCGATGGCGATGAGCTACTCAGCGCTGTATTTGCCGGTGCCTGGTGTAAAGGTTGGCCGGTCGAACTGTGTGAGATGCTATTGTTAAGTTTGCTTATAGACACCGCTGAGGAAGTCGATGTACTATGGTTCGACAAGGGGCGCTGTTGAACTTGAGGCAAAGATTGGTTAAACTCATGGGCAAGCTTCCCTGCCTCAGCTTGAAGAGGACCATAAGGTGCGTGTGGTTTATATGGGATTTTCACTGAAGAAGCCGTACGCTGACTAAAAAACTGTGTTTGAGAAGTGCAGCTTGATGGAGCAGCCATTGAAGTTTTACTAGGACTACTAGGTGACAACGTAGGACGCGGTAATTCTACCGCAGACTTCGAGTTTAGGGATGCAAGGTGATGCGGTGGGGAGTCTTTGCCCCCTGAAGAATAAGGACGCTTGTCACCAATAGAAGCAGGATTTGAGGTTAACTCATAACGAATATCATGCCGAGAGTCTGCTTCCATGACGCGATTGGAAGAGACATATTGAGGACCACCCCCACCTATACTATGTGTCCTTGCCTGGATTTGGTCTCCTTGGGCCGATGAAGAGCCAATAGAACCTGTCTGCAATGGGCCGGGTGCTAATGGGTCCATGAAGACACTCATATGTCGCTTTTTAGACGTAGATGAGTTAGATTTTCGCTTCGCAAAGGGATTCATCATTAGGTATGGCGGACCATTTGCGCCAACAGAGGGTGAGGATATCGGAGCCTGCGAAGTAGGATTGCTAGTGGAATAAGAACTATAACTGGTTGCAACATCTGCAGAACTCGAGTAGTGAGGATATGAGCTCACTGCGGATACTGGCGTCGCTGAGGCAGTGGAAGGTGCTGAGACATAAGAAGGTGCCGAGCAGTTCGAAGCCCTATATGTAGAATGGAACGGGTGTGGGTAGCGCTGCATATCCAATTGACGCTGTAGTTTGGTCAAAATTGTAGCTTTAAAACTCTCTATTTCAGTGTTAAGGTGTTTAATGAAATGTTCTTTGTCAGCTTCATGCGAAGATCTATCGTTAGCGCCGCGCGAACTAATGGTCAGGGGAGTAGGTGGACGAACTGCCCCATTCTCGTCTTGTGAGTTCCTTGTTTCTCCATCTCCTGGATTGCCCTGGGTTGCCACGGAGGAGAGTTTTACACCCTTTTCCACCAGGCTTAATAAACGCAGCATGTCCATATTTGTAGATCTCAATTCCTCGACTGCATTATCATACCGGCTTTGCAGAGTCATGAACCATAGTTGTTGTTGCTGTTGGTACTCAACAGGTACCTTCATTGCAAGATCTCTCTGAGCTTGAGTAGTGGTTTTTTCTTGCTTGTGCTGTGGTCCAGGCGGTAGGCTATGTATCATGTCCGCAGATGAGGGGTGACTATACACAGACCCCTGATAATACACATCTGGGATCTCCGCCGCTTGTGTTCGTCCAAATGAGCCAGAAGAATCATTCCAGGAACCATCGTACTGTGAAGCACTCGAGGATACTGACATTGGCGTAGAGTTGCTTCGCGCATTCAAAAGCTGACTCTTTGATGAATGTCTCTTTATTGACTTCAAGGACTCTTTGTCGCCCTTTTTAAAATATCCCATACTATGGCGAAACTCCCACAGATTGATGGACGCATCATCATCATTACTGCTACCTTCCTCCTTCGCTCTCTCGGTGACCTTATGATCACTGACCTTATGGAAACCATACATGTTCAACTGGCGCACAAATGACGCCACATTAGTATGCTTAAAAAATGTTGCCATAGCTTTGGAGAACTTCTCACTAGGCCTAACCAAAAAAGAATCCTGAGACGGTGACCACCAAATTAAATCCTTCATCTCTTCATCTTCCAGCATAGTATAAAGTTTGTGGATAAATGCAGTGTTATGATGGTGTGTGACGCCGCTTCCTGCACTTCCTACACTCCCCACCACGGCGGTGCTGGAAGAAGTACTACTGGTTCCACTTGACTTACTGTCTATCTCTAGCACCATTTTTAACTAGAATTTCAATGCTCTCGCTTCTAACCTGCTCGCCACGCAAGATCTTACCCGATGGTGTGCAAATAAGCAAACAAAGCTAAAACAAAAAGCTTCTGCTTATAAAGATGGTAAATACTACTCAGTAGGCTGAGTGCAAATAACTAGCTTTGTATCTTCAAAACTATTTGGTCAATGTTTGGTAAGATAAAAGCTTGTGGAAGGACAAGATGTGAAAAAATACATCTACATAATAACACCATTAGGCGCGAGAAATCCCTTCAAGTTTCCTCTGCCAATTATAATAAAAAAATTGCGAATGAAGTAAGAAGTCAACGTACTTTATATTTGTAATACCCAATGGGCATTTTAGTGGTTTATATATTCAATTTACATAGAAGGAGCGTTTAGAGGCGCTTAATGACAGCTTCTGTGAATGAAGTTGTTGATGCGGAACCGGCGAGATCCGCTGTACGGGTTTCAGGACTAGCTGCAATAGTTTTTAGTACTGCACTCTCAATTCTGTCAGCATGTTGGTTGAGCCCCATATGATTTAGCATCATCACAGAAGATAAAAGAAGAGCAGTTGGATTGGCCTTGTTTTGACCTGCAATGTCAGGAGCAGAGCCGTGGACAGCCTCAAAGATAGAGACCTTGTATCCAATGTTTGCAGAAGGGGTGAGACCTAGAGAACCAGCAGACAACCCACTGTTTAGATCAGACAAGATATCACCGTACAAGTTTGGACAGACAGCAACGGCGTCTGAATAGATAGAGGGGTTGGTGACAACATTTAGTACTGTGTTTTCAATTAGCTCCGCACGGAACTCAATGTCTGGATACTCAGATGCAATGTCTTGGGCTACCTTAACAAAAAGGCCATCAGCTAGACGCTGAATAGTTGACTTGTGTACTACGACAACGCGAGGACGACCAATACTACGGGCGTATTCGAAGGCATAACGAATAACACGCTCCGAAGCGTCTTTCGTGATTAACTTGATAGACTGGACCACCCCCGGCGTTACCACGTGTTCTATACCCGAATATTCACCCTCGGTGTTCTCACGGATCAACACTAGATCAACATTTTCGTAGGTTGTCTTAAAACCATCAACGGAACGGGCAGGACGAACGTTTGCAAAAAGACCAAATGTCTTTCTAAGTGTTAGGTTTAGAGATCTGTGACCCTTACCGATCGGGGTTGCCAACGGCCCCTTCAAAGCGATAAGATTTTTGTTAATGGATGCTACCGCAGGGGGAGGAATCGTGGTTAGACCGTTGACAAAAATTGGGGTTACATCGCATGGCTCCCATTCAACCGGAACTTTAGCAGCCTCAAAGATGTTCTTAACTGACTTTGAAATCTCTGGGCCTACCCCGTCTCCCTCGATCAACGACACTGTATATTTGCCAGTTTTTGGATCAGGTTTACCTGTAAACTTGCCAATTGAAGGCTGTTTTCTGGCGCTAGAAGCGAGAAGCCTACGAGAGCCTTGCCATAAGTTATTCCTCAACATATTATCGTCTAAAGCTTGGATGCTCCTTGCGGGCTCGAGGAGCTTTGTGTGTTCCTGCCGTCATTTACGCCACTCCTTATATAGTTATCCTATAGCTGCCTTAATCATGCTATGAGGAGCTCGCGCCCTGTTAGAGATTCGGAGCCGACTTTTCAGGCCGTAATAAACCCGAACACGGACTACTTTTAAACTCACCCACGTGACCAGCATTGCTCTCCATAGAGAGTTGAAGCAGCACCACTGATGGGTATATAGTGCGAAGAGCAGTGTATTTGGAGCTTCTAGTGTATGTCTCCTCTGTGTGTTGCTTAGGCTATTGGAAGTATGGTCCTTCGTGTTCGAGCGTGCCAAAAGCGCGCAAGCAAGAGCAAGACAAAACAGAGAATAGAGGCTAGCACCGCGTACAGTCAATAGCCATAAATCGCTGTGTGTTAATAAGTGTTAGTATGAGAGATAGCAATCTTATTAAAGTTGTCGGAGAAAGTGGTTATAAACGTCTTCGGGAGATGCGTGTTTTGTTGGTGGGAGCGGGCGGCATTGGATGTGAGTTGTTGAAGGATTTGATCCTGATGGGATTCGGGGAGATACATGTAGTTGATCTTGATACCATAGATCTTTCCAACCTCAATAGACAGTTCCTTTTCCGTCAGAAGGACATCAAGAAACCAAAAGCTACAACCGCTGTGAATGCAGTGTCATATTTTAGCAATTCCCGCTTGGTGGCGCACCAAGGAAATATCATGGATGCTTGCCAGTTTCCACTCTCATGGTTTAGACAATTTAAAGTCATATTCAATGCGTTGGATAACATTGCAGCACGTAGGCATATGAATAAAGTCTCACAGTTCCTCGGATTGCCGCTTTTGGAGTCCGGTACAGAAGGTTTTAACGGTTATATCCAACCTATAATTCCTGGGAAAACAGAGTGTTTTGATTGTACAACAAAGGAGACGCCCAAAACATACCCAGTTTGCACAATCCGTTCGACACCCTCAACGCTTGTCCATTGTGTCGTATGGGCTAAAGACTTTTTGTTCCAACAGCTATATGGTGTCGTTACAGCGGAAGGATTCACTGAAAGTGAACTAGGTACTGACAACCAAGAAGAGATTGAAAGAATCCGTGAGAATGCGAATGAACTGCAACAACTACATTACTGGATCCGTGGCCATGACGAGGACCCATCCGCCCGTATCATCAAGAAGCTTTTTGTTGACGATATTAAAAAGCTGCTACAAATTGGCACCCTTTGGAAGTCTAGGGCCAAGCCTGTTCCGTTACCTTCCTTTGAACTGGGGACTAAAGGCGTCAGTAATGACCTCAACGAGGTCTGGAGCTTACAGACCAACATAGAAAAATTTGCTGAATCTATCGAGCTTTTAAGGAAAAGGTTAATTTCTGAACCTACTATAGACTTCGATAAGGACGACCCGGCTGCTTTGTTGTTTGTTGCTACTGCTGCAAATATACGAGCTCATGTGTTCCACATCCCAACTAAATCGGTGTTCGACATTAAGCAGATCGCGGGAAATATCATACCCGCTATTGTAACTACCAATGCAATAATTGCAGGACTTTCCTCAACTGTTTCATTGCGTGTGTTAAATTTGATGGAACTTCTCGAGAATGATCCTGAAAATATACCAATGGCCTTCACATCGAAAGCTTCAAATGTATCAACAAACCGGTATTTATCAGCTCCTACCCTATCTCCTCCCAATTTAAAATGTGCAGTGTGTTCTTATTACCAACGTGCCGTTTTCCAGGTCAATGAATCAACGTTATGTAAACTAACTCTAGGAGAATTGATAGAAGCAATTAAGAAGACATACGGATTTTCGGAAGATATGTCTGTAATGGATATAACAACCGGGCGACTTCTCGCTGATTCCGATTTTGATAACCTAACAGGTAATACCTTGAAAAACCTAAACTTGGTGCAGGGCAGTATTCTTGCTTTGACCGATGAGTATCCTTCCGAAACTGATAAAACTGTAAGGAAACCCATGGAGATGTACATGGAAGTCACCGAGCTTGTCACTGAACTTGTATTACCTGAAATACCGTTGCTGCGCGTTGTGCAAGAGGATACAGATGAAAATGATGCAGAAGATCTACCTACTAAAGAAACTGGCACAGGAGAAAGTAACGTACAAATGCCTGTAACAGAAGAAGGTGCCATATTGATTTACGATGATGATGAATTTGAAGCTGTGGTGAATGCCAATCCCCACGGACTGAAGCGTAGTGCAGATGCTAGTGGGGACGGACAGGTCACAAAACGGAAGAAAAATGAAAATTCGCCAAATGATACATATCTTGTTCTTGATTAACCTGTTTCAATATATCTTATTATGAAACGGGTTGCCTTCTTATTTTTCTTATTCGCAGAGCATATATATAGTGAGCCAATTTTGGTAAGTAGAGATAGTACCTGGTGATACCAATAATATATTGTCCAATTAAATACATAGAATAGAAATTACAGAAATTTAAATGTGTGGGAGGTTTGACGCCAACATATGGATAATAAAATATAATAGCACAATTTAGGGACACACATACGACTATAGCACAATAGCTTAAGATATGGCGAATAGTAATAGAACAATTGCAATGGCATAATGAACGGAAGAAAAAAAAGTGAAAAAGATTAAAACCTCATTAACTGAAAACATAAGATCGGATGCATATCTAACATTAAGACTATTTTTTCGACGCTGACCGGGAGCGGCTTCTTAATCTCTGAAACCAAGAGTCACGCTTGTTGGACCTAGAAGGACGATCGCTTCGAAGATACATATCGCCTTCAATATTTCGTGGATGGGAGGATGCCTGAGAAGCTTCAAGTTCATCGTCAGATCTCGGTAGGGACAGTAAATTTTCGGGATAGTGAGAAGAGACGCTTCGTTTCGTGGAAGTACTGATAGCATTTATTTCATCTGCAGCATTTATAACAAAAGAGCAGGGCCTCGAAGCTGCCTTGCTGCAGACGCTTACAGGTCTGAGTGCATTGTGGGTTTTGTGGACGCTCACTGTTTTACTTCTGACTGCTGCATTTGAAACATTGCTTGAAGGAGATTGTTCATCGTGCACACCTTGGGTTTCCTCATCTTCATCGTACTCAGACATTCCTTCAGTATCGCTTCCCAGGGGTACTGCTTTACCAAACCTAGAAGTCTGGTGAGTGCGCCATGCACTGATCATATCCGAGGGGCTTATAGCAGACGACAATGATTTTGAATGAGGCCTAAATCTTTTACGATTTTGTATTTCTGATTGCGAAGAGGGGACAGTTCCGGCATTTTTATGGTAGTGATGTTGCTGTGGCTGTTGCAATGGCTGTGTCCCATGTGCGTAAGTTTGTAGCTTTGGCAGCTGTATTTTCTGTGAATGGTGCTGATTGTTATGTTGATGGTGGTATTGATGCTGGATTTGGTGCTGATGATGGCAAGAATGTTGCTGTTGTTTTTGTTGTGGGGGGTTGTTATGTAGTGTTTGCTGTTGCACCTGTTTGGGATGCTGAGGATATTGGTGCAATGCTTGCGGAGGATGAGTCTGGATAAATTGTCCTTGCTTTTCGTGTGATTGGGACACAGATTCAGATAATGGAGCTTTGCTTTCATTATGGTTTACCTTAGTAGCGTTTCCTGGTGTCGTTACAGGGGGGAGAGAGGTTAAGTTTAATTGATTCATATTCACTTCCAAGGAAGAGTGTTGAGGATGTTTACTATTACTGCTGACAATACTAGCTTGACCGTTGCTAGCTTGTAACGTTGGATGATTGCTAGTAGCAGCGTTAATAGTTCTTGTGTTATCACTTGGAACCCTATTTTGCAAGGAGGGTTTTTCTTTGAGAATATCGCTGGGGCCATGCCGTACTTTCTTCTGTAGGACTGCCTGTTCATTCTTAGTAATTTTCAATAGGTGAGGTAACAAGCGGTAAGAGTAGTCTATTAAAAACTCTATGACAAATCTGGATAGCTCATATTCTTGTGGATCCATGTCATGGTCTAGGTGTGATAAAATAGACGGTTGAAAAATAGCTGCTAAATTTCTTGCCGTCATCAAGTTGACATCCGATTGTTGAGCAAAAAGCGATAGCAAATCCAATAAATATACTATTAGTTGTTTGGAGTCATTAGATAACTCTGAAAAAAGAACTTCATATTCTCTGATAGCAGCCTTAATATCTCTCGTTAACCTTTTACGGTGACGCAGCTGTTTGCGTTTCCTCTCTTCATCTTCTCCCCTAACTGCTTCGTAAGATTCTGAATCTACACTTGGGATAATTACGCTGCCATCCTCATTAGACCGTTTTATATCATCAATTTTAGTACTGCCAACAGAAGCTGGCCTTTTCATATGCTTCAAAATACGTGCCCTAGATCTTAGTGGTTCCCGGTAGGTCTCGTAATGATCCAATGGTATTAAAGGTTCTGTCAAATTATTCAAGAACCTTCTTAATACAGAGGCTGCATCATGAACAGTGAAGCCATCCCAATTCGAAAATTTAGTTCCATAGTTTGGAGGCGTTGAAAATATATAAACCAATTCTTTGATGCGCTTATTATTGCCTGCAATTCGAAATATACCTGAAGTATACAGCCCATTTTGTTTCAAAAATGCTCCACATTTAGCAACTACAATGGGGATACGACCAAAATTAGCTAACTCACTTTGAACTATGACCTCTGCGGACGCCAAAGAGAGGGATTGGGAAAGTGGCACACCAAATACTTGACCGGTAAAGTCGTTTCTGCTTTTGAGAAATGAGTCTCTGTAGGACTTGAAATCCTTATTATGCTGAAGGTCATTCGAAGCAGTCGAGGTTGTCACAGCATTCGTAGAATGTGGTTTGTTCAGTGTTGGTCTTTCGTTATATTTGGAACCATTGCCACCGCCGTAGCGCCCTGGGAAGTGTTGATTGGTAGAGCGATTGCTTATCGAATCTGTAGATATACTCTTGGGACTATTCTTGAATTGTCTCCACCACGTCGCCAAGTGGCTTTTGGCAGGTGAAGTAGAAAGTGCATTGCTTTGTTGTGATTGTTGTGGTTGTTGTGGTTGCTGCTGCTGCTGCTGCTGCTGCTCCACCATGCTGCCAAGTCTCCCACGGTTTCTAGTCAAATCGCACGCACAAATAGCACAGTCTGAACACGTACGATATACGCAAAACAAGCTACTGTGGACGCCCAAAGGTCGCTTCCACTAAAAACCAAAGGTTTCGGCTCCTTGCTATTCCTATCAAGTTGGTTCGCCAAGACTATATCTTGCAACTGCGAGTTTGGATAAATGAAACAGAAATATGTCCAGTGATCGAACCTCTATTACTTGGACAAACTAACAGTTACAGTGGAGTAAAAAACGTGACCCTATTCCACTTCACGCCTCGTTCGCCAGAAAAGGAGCAAGTTGGCAGTGTCTGTTAATAGATAGAAAAAAATTCCGTGTTCTTCCAATAATGGGGAGTACGAAAGCGGTCCAGTGCTCTAAATGCAACAATAACCGTTATTTAGATACCGGCCTGACTTCTGTATCTGCAAAACTTAGGGTGGTTCCTCTCTTGTGTTTGTCCTGTTCTTGTGTTGATTGGCGAGATTGAAACTGGCATAAACATTTTAAGAATAAAATATCGTATTTGATACCGAAAAAGAAATTGTATTTCCTATTTCGGAACTGAACATATATAAATATATATAGCTGACATACTTCCTCGTAAGAGTACAACATGGTTCGGCAAAGTTAAAGACCATCATTGGCCTTTGGCATACTCTTCCCTGTTATTTGCCGTTGTTAGATAGTAGTGATTTCATGTTTGTATATTTAGACTACCTCAAGCACATTTCCGCTTTTGAGTCATCGGCTGCGTAGGAACATCACAGCGTTTTTGTCACCATTGATAGTAAAGGCCGTTGAGGCTTGGTATACTTTCATTAAAACTGCCTGAAACGTTGAAACAACAAGGTTATTCGTTNAATAAGCCACTGTCATCGTTACACAGCCGTAAGGCCAGACACGGCTGTGTAATTAAGTAATCTATCACGTGCTCTCTAAGGGGAGACACAAAAGAGGGCGAAGCATATTTCAATGTAAGATATACACTATTACTCAGATAAAGTAGGTTGCGGATAAGTCTTTGCACTGGCAGGAATAGCACTGCCAGCCGCTTTATGCCTTATTGAGACGAACGTAGTTACCCGGAAAGTTTCCTCTCTTACCATTATAGCGCCCTACCCACCAGCCTTGAGCGTCGCTACGGTCCTCAATCTCGATGATGGCATTGACTGGGAAGGTCAAGTCACCTTCCACTTGCGCTGTGTATTCATACAAAGCTGTACATGTCTCCACCATCGGAGCAGTAGAGGGCAAAGTGTAGGAAGTGGTAGCCGTTGCGGGGGAAGGTGAATACAGTGGAGGAGGTTGGGTGTGGGTTTCGTAGTTACCAGTGGCAGGGTAGTGTGCCGAGGAGACCGAGTTATAGCCACTGCTGCTATTATATAAAGGCGATTGAGGCTCTGAACTACCTGCAGAGCCATAACGACGCCTTGTCATTTCAAGCTTGGATTTCGAGTAGCCGACTCTGAAGTGTGTAATAGTGAGAGCATCAGTTTGTTCCTCAATGTTACCACGGCTTGCGTGGAAGTGCTCCATGATGTCACTACCAAGGTCGAAATAGGTAATCTTCATGTCGTGAAGCTTGTTGAAGAGAGAGTAGAAGATATTAAGTTGCATGTAGTAAAAGGAAACAAATAGCGGTTTGACAAACTCCGCTTGTATTTGGAAGAGCATTGGAAGCTCTGTTTTTAGCATGTCATTATAGTAGTTGTATTCCTGTTGTGCAACCTCAAGTTCAGCCTGCGCCTTATACATTTTCTCATCATCTTTTTCGGTACGACCTTTCTTGTTAGCATACTTGTTATAAGTGCCCAAACGCCTGTCTAGGTCAATTTGTTTATGATTCCGCTTAACAGACATCTTCCTAATGCTGCTAATTATTTTCAGCATTTCCTGCGCAGGCTTGACGATACGGTCTTCTATTAGTTCTAAGTCCGGTTTTAACGTTTCCTGAAGCTCTGCAACTACAGTACGGTACTCCTCAGATGCCTCGATACCCTTTGGATTGTCTTCTGGAACAACGCTGTTTGGGTCAGAAAGGACACCGCTAATTGGTTTAAATATTTCTTCCATCGCCTTTGCAAAACCAATTTGATGGTCTAACATCCCGTTAATGGCAGAAAAGTACCTGCTTGTCTCCGTACTTAGTTTTCTTGTTTCTGTATCAAGTTCCTTGAATCTTCGTTCAGCATCCAAATAGACGGGGTCGTTGGTTTGTTCACCCATGTTAAGCTTTTGCTTAAAAGATTGGGGAGCACGAGCCACCGCTTTACCAATACCTTTAAAAGACATGTTTACCTCAGCTAATGCCTCTTACAGTTTAATTTAGATTTGAAGCGATCCTTTCTTGCAGTGACGACACTACTTGCTTCGACCAGTTATAAAAGGGTCAGTAAAGAAAGCATACAACGATTGGATTTCTCCGGATGTATTTTAGAGACATATCACTATATACGTTGGTTAACATGACATTACGTTATTCAGTTGAGGCATCACGTACTACTTCCAAGATATTGTAAGTATATTGTACTAACGTTTGGATATTTGATGCTAATAGGAATACCATGTGTCGTTTTACGTGTGTAAAAAGAGGCTAGGGGGTTTGATTTTTATATATCATAATCAAGATGAGTTATATGGTGCTTTACAGTCCATCGAGTCGCTGTCGCGAAGCACAAATCATGCAGAACCGTAAAAATACGCTATTCACTCGATAATATATAGTTAAGGAGTTTATATTGTATTTTTCACGCCGATAAATGACGAAATTAGGGTAGGTCGTTGATGCACATCCAGTTTATGACACCACAATAATTACGGATAACTATAATAACCATAATTATTATAAAACAGATGTTCCACGGTAATTATAACTATATGTCAGAAGAAAGCACACGAGCTAGCACAGAAGATGTGTATTCTGATTTGTACTCAAACTGTTCCTTGTTTACCTCTACTACCAGTAACGATATAGACCATGTAAGATATTCATTTGATGAAAGTGCATGGCTTTTATATGGCATCTCCATTTCAAGTGGACTAATATTTGGATATTCCACAGGTGTTACATCGGGAGTTCTTATATCTATTACCCCCGAAGACCTTAAACGTGTAACATACACGGATGTTGATAAACAGGTTATAACCAGTATAGCATGTTTTGGGTGCTTGGTGGGGACATTATTAGCGCAACATGTCACGAACAAGTATGGGAGGAAATCCACATTATTCTTATGCGGTTTCTCCTTTATACTTAACTCATTCCTAGTGACTTTGCCAATTGGTATGCTCTCGTTGCTCGGAATAAGACTAGCGACGGGTGTGACCTTAGGAATGTCAGCACAGTGTACACCAGTTTATTTGAACGAGATTTCGCCAGCAATTTTGCGAAATAGCATACAATATAGTGGGTTAATAGCTGCTTCTGGCGGGCAGCTACTTGCCAGCATTCTGGCCTGGAACCTAATGTCCAAACCAGAGGCATGGAAGTACCTATTCGCACTTAATTCAATACCTGTGCTCCTTTTCATGCTATTTCTAGATATTCTACCAGAATCTCCTCAATGGCTTGTCGCACAAACAAGGCTTCATGATGCCGAAGCATCAATAAAAGCTGTGTATTCCAATGCGACACCTTACCAAATACAAGTTAAATTGTCTAAAATCATCCACGACTTATCAAAAATACGTTACTACGAGGATGAGGTAGCTCCCCTATTGCTTGGTCATTCTGGGATAGTTCAGAAACCACTACCTCGTTTTCCAAATTATAATGGGATTCCAAACGATGTAGAGATAGGTAAGCAAACTATTATTCGCAGAAAACATCACTTAATGGAACCACGCACAAAACGGGCACTCTTTTTAGCCTGTACGTTGATGTTTTTTCAGCAAACTATAGGGTTCACTACATTCATGTACTATTCAGCAGTGGTCTTCACTCAGCTCGGATCAGAAGAACCACTAGTACTAACATTACTATTAACTGTTACGAATTTTGTCTTCACATGCATTGCAGTGACAACTATCGATAGAATTGGTCGGCGAAAAGTTCTATTATCCACTATACTAATAATGACAGCAGGTCTAATATCGTCTGTATTTGGTATTGAATATAACAACTTTTTTGTCATGATCATTTCACTCAATGCATATGCAGCCGCATATACTGCTGCTATGGGCATTATTCCATGGAAAGATGTGAGTCTATTACCATTAAATAGAAGACAATTTGGTAGCACATGCATATCCTGCACACATTGGCTGACCAATACCATCGTATCTATGTATTTCCTAAGCATTACTAAACAATTTGGACATGCTCGGTGCATGTTGGTATTTGCCTTTTTAACTGTCTTCAACTGGTTGTTCGTATACTGGCGGTATCCTGAAGTTAAAGGGTTACCGCTTGATGAGATAGGGACCATTTTTGAGCACGGCATTGACGTTAACTATGTTTATAGGAATTATAATTTATAATGATATTCAAAATGCATAGTCGGAATTTATAACCTACCAAATGTGTTCCATAACGTTTCAGATAATGCTTTCCCTATTCGGCGATTTCCAGGTTGGTCAAGAGATGAACTATACAGCAGTTTCTTACCTTCTTCTTCATTCGTACATTTAGTATATGTTAGCAGAAGCTCCTTTAATGTTTTATACTTTGACTGAATTACTAGTGCCTTCTCCAGGGAAACACCTTTTGTTAGCATTAATGTTCTGAGATACAGCTCTTTTATTGTCATCATAGTGGTCTTACCAAATACTTCCTGAAAACTGTCATAGCCATGACAGCACTCTACATTGCTATCAACTCTTTCAAATTGCTTCCTAAAGGAGGACAGGATATTACCATAGTCATCTTGGTTGGTAAGCTCGCGAGGACGTAGCACCAAAAGGCTTTTGCTTTTATAGTATTTCTGTATAGATTTCGTCATATTAGATAGCCATTCTACCGTGTCATCCGCGTTTTTAGTCCGTTTTATGTGAAAGTTATTGTATACAATGGTTGACCAGATTGAGGTTCTAATAGCATCCTCCATTCCAGTGACTTCAGAGGCGCAAGTTTCCTCAACCAGATAGAAAATGTGTTTGCAACCTGTCTTCTTTAGCCTATGTTTCTGTTCCGCGAATCTGTTATCTCTAATACTAATAGAGAGATCGTCCAAACGCTTTCTCTCAAGAAGAAAGTTTAAAACACAATATTTGCCTGTTTTTTTATGCTTACCTACCCATACCACATCGCCTACTGCAAGGACTTTACCTTCAGCCAGTAAATTCCGTGAGATTAACGACGTGATAAAGAAGTCACGGTCATTTCTAGATCTAACCTCCCTGTGATCAATAAGTAGTACAATATCATACTGCCCAGCATCCCACA
The DNA here is from genome assembly GCA_000710315.1 of Eremothecium coryli CBS 5749. Lineage (NCBI taxonomy): Eukaryota > Fungi > Ascomycota > Saccharomycetes > Saccharomycetales > Saccharomycetaceae > Eremothecium > Eremothecium coryli. The sequence goes on from AZAH01000001.1 coordinate 46,174, forward strand.
ATTCATAACTAGTGCCTTGCCAGCGTGCTCTTACGATGGCATCATCAATACCCCTTAGTAGCCTTTTGTCGCTGGCAATTGTATCACTAAATGTAACTGAATCCATTGTGTGAGAGCGCTGCAATCGCAAAATCTGAGACACCTGGCTACCATTAGGTTCATCAGCAATTGAAAAAGGAGTATCACCACCTACAGTTTTCATGCGATTCAATTTCAGTAGTTCCGATAAATCTGCTGAAAGCTCACACTCCTCAATGAGATCTTGAGAGCCATTTGCTTTCTTCTTGTGGTATACAGAGTCCTCTGGGAAGGTAACATTAACTGTACACTTTAGAGTTTCTGCCATTTTTTCGCCTTCTTCTGTGATGAAGTATCTTCGTGGCCGGCCTTGTTCAAGGACCATACCATTACTTATCAAACTTTTTATTGCATGCCATGCACTATGATACTCCTTTGTTTGAGGATTTGATACAAAACTTGAATCACAGTATTTTGAAGCTACTTGTATTACTTCATCTTTCGTTAGGCCATGTGAAGGGCAGCCTAGTTCAAGAATTGCAAGTAATATAGCATAAGCACCTGACCTCTTTCTAGGAACATATTTCCGTTTCTTTCTAGCAGGTGCATTGGCATTATCCGCATCATTGTTGTTGTATATTCGAAGGCGAGTTTTTGACCTAGTCTCCTTCGGTTGCTCCACAGGTACCTCTGGTAGTGTAAAACCATTATTCTCACAATATTTCAATAAACGACTTGATAGCTTATTCTTTATACCAATACCTATACCTTTGACTTTCAGAACCTGAGTTGTGTCTGTAATAACCTCTTCGTACTTCTTTAACGATTCACAGGCCTTATAGTAAACCATTGCTAATTTTTCTTGCCTAGGACCACATGCTTCTATTTCCTCTGTTAGCCATTGCACAAACAAAGGCTTTAGATCATCGGGCAAGTGTTCATTTGGAGGTTGGCTTGTCGCCATAACTTCTTTAATAGAATGTTTGTCTTGTTTATAAGAGCTGATTTACCGCGAAAATGTGTCCGAGCATATCGAAAAACCAAAGCAAAAAACGAAGATGAAAAGTACAAGTAAACATTTAAAAGTTAACTTTATTTCATAAAGATTTTAAATAGAGGTGTACTAAGCAGTAAATTATACAAAGATTAACAAAGTTAAAATGAAATTATAGTGATGCTACGTCCAAATTGAATTATCTTACAATTTGTCGTAGTATTCTTGCCAACCTGGAACTTCCTCCTTCATACCACGTCTCTTTCTAGAAGCGGCAACAATCTCACCAGCCTTGGTGGTAACGTCCAATGGGTCAGTACCTAAAGTGGCCCAGTGGTCGAAGACCATCTGTGGGAAAGCTTGACCACCGGTAGCTTGTCTCAACTCACCAGTGAAACCGAAAGACTCGTTAACTGGCAAGTAGGCCTTGACAGTAAACAATGGAGTACCTGGTCTTTGCTCTTCAGAGACAACTTGACCTCTCTTTCTGTTCAAGACAGAGTAGATACCACCAACGGCTTGTTCTGGACATTGGATTTCGACCAAGAAGACAGGCTCTTGAATCTTTGGCTCAGCCAACAAGAAACCAGCGTAAGTGGCTCTTCTCATGGTTGGCATGATTTGACCAGCACCTCTGTGGATAGCATCGGCATGCAAGGTGACATCCAAGATGTTAACTCTGACGGATCTCATTTGCTCACCGAAAATTGGACCTTCCTTAGAAGCCCATTGGAAGGCAGAGACAACAGAGTCCTTGATTTCGTTCAAGTATTGAACAGCCTTGGTTTGGTCAACAACCAAGTTTGGACCGTTACCATCTGGACCGAAACACCAGATCTTTCTGGCGTCAGTGACATCCCAACCGTAGTCGTCAGCCATGACTCTAGCTCTAGCCTTGAAATCGTCTCTTGGGTTAATCTTACCGCTCTCGATGGCCAAGGAAACTTCCTCGTCGATTGGTTGAGCCTTCAAGTAGATTCTGTTATGCTTGTTAGGAGACTTAGACAAAGCAACTTGAGAGGATTCGCCCTCAACGGTTTCTCTGTAAGCAACAACAGGTGGAGAGATCTTCAATGGAATACCAGCGTGGTCGTTCTCCAAATCTTGCAAACAGATTTCCAAGTGCAATTCACCGGTACCGGCAACAATGTGTTCACCAGACTCGGACATGTAAGTCAAGACACATGGGTCAGACTTGGACAATCTCTTCAAACCTTCGACCAACTTTGGCAAATCGTTAGCGTTCTTGACCTCAACGGCAACTTGAACGACAGGAGAGACAGAGAACTTCATAACCTTCATGTTGTGTGCACCTTCGAAGGTAGTCAAAGTACCGGTCTTCAACAAATATTGGTCAATACCGACCAAACCGACAATGTTACCAGCTGGACAGTCGTCAATTGGCTCGACGAATCTACCCATCATCAAAACAGCTCTTTGAATAGGCTTGATGAACAAATCGTCCTTCTTGCCTGGAACGTAGCTTGGACCTTGGATTCTGATCTTTTGACCAGACTTGACAGTACCAGCAAAAACTCTACCGAAAGCGTAGAATCTACCCTTGTCAGAGGTAGGAACCATCTTAGAGACGTACAACATTAAGTCAGCCTTAGGGTCACAGTTCTTGATAGCCAGACAAGCAGCGTCATCAGCTGGACCTTCGTACAATTGTTCAGCTCTGTAGTTTTGAGCAGTAACTGGAGATGGCAAGTGCATGATGATCATTTCCAACAAAGCATCAGCAGCTGGCAAGAACTTTCTCATAACAACCTTCAACAAAGCCTTACCTTCCAAGTCTCTTTCATCAGACTTCAAGTTAATTTCCAACTTTTCCAACAAGACAGGAATTTCATCCTTCTTGAAGTTCATGACAGCGGAGAACAATCTGAAGATTGGGTCCAAGACAAACATGTTGAAAGCTCTTTCCAATTGCTTACCATCAGCGTCTCTGTCCTTGTTGGTCCACTTCTTAGTCTTTGGGTTGAAGTAAGAGTCACCCCACAATCTGTCCATCATCTTTTCTCTGTCAACACCAAACTTCTTGGCGTATCTGTTAGCGAATTGACGGACAGTGAAGGCCCAACCGTGCAAACCGGAACCGAAAGCAACGGTACCCTTTTGTGGGTAGACTTGAACGTCACCCAAAATTTCGTCGGCGTAGGTAGAGATGATAACGTTGACGGATTCAACAGTTCTAGAGAAAGATTGGTACAAGTCTTCCTTAGAAACTTGCAACTCCAACAAAGCTCTGTCGACCTTGTTAATAACAACAACAGGCTTAATTCTTTCACCCAAAGCTTGTCTCAAGACGGTCTCAGTTTGGACACAGACACCCTCGACGGTGTCAACAACAACCAAAGCACCATCAGTAACACGCAAAGCAGCAGTAACTTCAGATGAGAAGTCAACGTGACCTGGAGAGTCAATCAAGTTAATCAAGAAAGAGTTACCCTCAGTCTTTTGCTTGATGTCCTTAACATCATCGTCAGACATCTCAGAGAATAAAGAAATAGCGGTGGACTTAATGGTAATACCTCTTTCTTGTTCGTCCTTTCTGGTATCGGTGAAACGAGCTTCACCAGCCTTGGCGGCAGAGATAATACCTGCTCTTTGCACCAAGGAGTCGGTCAAGGTAGATTTACCGTGATCGACGTGCGCAATAACGGACATGTTACGGACATTAGTAACCTTGTCCATCAAAGAACGAATTTGGTCAACAGTGAAAGCAACCATTGTTGTTAGTTTAGATACTTGATGATCAGGCTATGGGGGATGGCGATTACAACAAGTAATAAACAGGGCGGGAGATGAGGTGAAAATTTTTCATCGTTTATATATGTCGAGAAAAAAAACCGTGAAGGGCGCCGTAGCGCGCGTGTATCACCATTTACGTTGTAAAGTTTCTTTTTGTAGGAGTAACGATAGATCCCCTAGATTGTAGGTGGTCTACGCTACGGTTAAAATGTGCTCGTTCCTAGTATGGTAGCGGCTTGCCGAGCATCCAGGAGACCATTGGATGAGTCTTGTTGGTCTCTGGGTTCGTCTGTTAGGGTCGCATCTATTGCTTGCATTAGATGGCGATCGAATTCTGGATTAGACGTAACACAATGACTAGCACGTCGGTCAGCGGTCCAAGAATCTCCTTGCACAGTAGATTGTGAAGGGGTAATACTGTTACTAGGAGTAAATTGTTCACGTCCAAGCCGCGCAAGCCCGCCCTGGACGTCAACATTCCTGACATCGCCTCGAATACGCTCTAGTAAAGATAACTTCTTGCGTTCATACTCGATCTTTTTCAAGGTGTATTCTTTCACGGCACTAACTACAGTATCAACTAGGAAGTCCAGCCAGCGTTGTTTTTCTATTAGCATGTTTTGAGTAACCCGCTGTAATTTGAGGGTCAATTCATGTTCAGTTTTTGACGCAAGTTTCAGATGGCGAATGGCTTCGTCAACTTTCAGCGGGCTAATGTCGCGCTTGGCCCTGAGCTTTCGAGCATTTTCCTGTCTAAGCTTTGCTGCCTGTTGGGCCTGAATAAGTTCCTTCATGAGGAAATGGCGGTTTGTAAGGGACTCTTTGACGACGTAGGCATCGCGGACAACCCAGTCAAGACCATCAAACAGAGCCGCCATATCAAAGGTTGCCATTATGCTGTCAATATCACCAACAGCTATGATTACTTTGCCAAAGCGGTGATATAGCTTGGAATGCTTCTCGTCTTCGACAAGAAGATTACATAACCCTTGTCCAAATGAATTCTCTTCTTGAGATAACTGCTTCCTCATCTTACTCATCTTTAATACTTTCGCCTGGATATCCTGAGAGATAATGTAGATTGACTTAACCAACGGCCTAAACTCCGCCAATTCGACCACTTCATCATAGGGCGGTGGTAGCTGCTTCAGAGTTTTTCTTCGTAAACCAGAAACTGGTTTCTTGGACTTGCGCATGGGACTGTAAGTGTTAAAGTCACTTTCCATAAAGAAAGCAACCTCTTCATTGCGTATAATTAGTGGATCACTGCATATCCTATCCATCCATTTACGAAAGTTTGCAATCATTTTCAGCACATCTTCTTGATTGTTAATACCAAAACTTGTGCTGGAGGGTGGTAAAGCGGGAACAAAAGTCTCTGGAATGGCACCATCTAGATAGTCGAACAACAGCTGAAATTCTACATATGTTTTCTTCAAGTTCTTATGGTGATGCTTGCGGAATGTAGGTAGATTGGTAGAAACATCAAAGAAAATGGTGGGTGATTCCCTCCTATTACTGAGAGAGCCTACTCTCTCCAAGCCAGTCACCTTAACCACTATGTGATATTTGTTAGACTTACGTTCCGGTAGTAATTCCACTTGCGGAGATGCTGGTGGTTCCACGTTTTCCTGTTGTTCGTCGGGCAAATTGCGTGTGTCTGGTATGGCTGAGTCAGTATCTTGAGGCAAGGGCTCTGAAAAGGGGCTATTATCGATATCATGATCAAAAGGATCATAAGGTACTGCAGATGCCATGGCTACAGGGCGACTGTTAATAGATCTCAGAACAGTCACTAATACCTGTAGATCAACTACCTATTGAACGGTTTTCTTATGTGTTTTGTGGGACTTCGCTTCTTAGCCTCCTCTCCTCACTTTTTTTTAGATTGTATGGAGCCCGCCAGTGTATAATAATATTGAATTAACAGAAGAATTGTTGGACAAGAACTTAGAAGAAACAACTAGGGAGATTTGCTGCGAAGACTTTTTGAGGCAGCAACTGTTGGGTTAGCCTGTTTTTCTTGTCACTTACAGCGTTTTATATGAAGATAAAGAAGGGAATTTATATGCATGTACACGTGATAACCCTTATTTGCAGCGGCAGCTTTTTAATTGAAGGTTTCTGACTTCTTTGACAGAAGCGCCACGCTCTATGGGACTTTTTATACCAAATAGGAGTAATCTATATACGTAGGATAGCAGCTAGTGTTTTATCCATTGGTAGATCGAAAGCAGACTTGGAAGGCGACAGTGCAACAAGTTTTTCAGAATGGTAATATGTCCGGCATATACCAGATAGGAATTAATATCACACACAAATGCAGCAAAGATTCATTTAACCGTTTGTTTCAATCTAGCCTGATGCGCATGGTATATGATGTGTACAAAAGATGTAAAGTCGTGGCGCGTCAGCAAGCAGTGGCGTAGGCCATTTAATGGCACTAATTGCTGTTTTGAGAAAGAGGGTGATTTAGGTGTGTGCAATTAGAAAACCATGTTGATCCTAAAATAAATTAGTTCTGAATTTCCAATAGAACCTGCATATCTGATGTAGTAACTGTTATGGCGACCTGCCTGAGAATTTTAACTTCAGATGATCAAAAAAAAACTCCGCGACGGGGAATTGAACCCCGATCCCGCGCGCGACAAGCGCGAATTCTAACCATTAAACTATCGCGGATATTTGTTGAAATGGGTAATATTAATGCCAATGTATGGCGTGTCTCCAGGCCAGACTGTGTAGTAGAATCAGAAGTCGATGAGTCTGGAACAGACGCTCATAGCAGTAAGAAGCAGAGCTTGAGAGCGATACGATGGGGTAACCTATCAGAGACTAGTGGACGGCATCTGTAATTGTCTTGTATGATACATCATACTATGTCATCATGACTAGATACTCGAGAAGACCGATAATGGATCTTGGAAAAACTATATAAGAGAGACAGAATAACTAGATTAGAGAGTTAGTCGCCTCTAGATTACTAGAGGGTAATTGATCCAGTTAGAGACTGTATATCTAGTAACTAATCATCAAGTTCAGCTTGAGTAAGACATGAAGAGAAGTTCAAGTTAGCACGTGACTCAGACTAGACTCCCTCGACACAGACAAGAAAAATAATCTCAGCTATTTGACTTAACAGCACAGTGTAATAAGGTGGTTAGGTTGGCAGAGTTGTGCAACGCTCCATGCACTGAGGGAACTCTTCATCGTGCATCTATGATCAATAATGTCGAAGTACCGTGATGTGAAGATAAAGCAAAAGTTAGTTATTCAATTACATGTAATACTAAATGTACATAACAATGATAATGTAAAAATTATTCACTTGATTTAATCGAACAAACCGAAACCCATGTCATCGTCGGATTCCTCCTTAGCTTCCTCTTCAGCTTCTTCAGCGGCTTCAGCAGCACCAGCAGCAGCGGCAGCAGCACCACCAGATGGAGCAGCACCACCAGCTGGAACGGAGGCAAACTTAGTTTGACCTTCAGCAATCAATTGGTCGATGCTCTTACCTTCCAAAGAAGACAACAAAGTGGAGATCTTAGCATCCTCAGCCTCAATACCGACGGACTCAACCAAGTTCTTAATGTCAGCAGCTGATGGAGATTCGTTACCACCTTGCAACAACAACAAGTAAGCAGCCAAGTATTTCATTTCTATCTCTTTTAATGCTTGATTTGTGTGAAATAATCGATTTAAGCTGTTTGAAAAGCAGACTATTCCTTGGTGTTTTAAGTCACAAGAGTAGTGTACAGTAGAAGAAGCACCTCAATCAAATCTCGATGCCTATGTTGAAAAATTTTAAAACAAAGCGTGTATCACATACTACGGCAGTATAAGTATTTCGCAGTGGGAAATAATTGGACCGCCGTGCGCAACGACATGCATGGTTAGGTAAAGTATCCTCGAGTTTAATGCCCTTTTTCATGCGATGACTCTTGAGATTTTGGCACACACGTAGCAGTTAGTCAGTACAGCACAGCACAGCACAGCACATCATGCCCTCCATAGATGACAGTGTCAGAGATATATTGTTCGGAGGCGCCTCTGGTGCGGTAGGTAAGCTAGTAGAATATCCTTTCGATACTGTGAAGGTCAGACTTCAGACGCAATCGATCGAGCTCTTCCCCACAACGTGGTCCTGCATCAAATACACATATAGAAATGAGGGGGTACTGGGTGGTTTTTACAAGGGTCTATCCTCGCCTCTGTTCGGCGCATTTCTAGAAAACGCTGTGTTGTTTGTCTCTTACAACCGTGCTATTCAGTTCGCATCAAAGCATTCAGATATTAGCCCTTTGTCCAAAACAGTATATGCAGGTGCGTTTGCTGGCGCATGTGCTAGTTTTGTACTAACACCTGTGGAATTGGTCAAATGCAAACTCCAGGTATCTAACCTGGACTTGATTGGACTACCTAACACACAGAACACAGTGTTCAGTACAGTTCGAACGCTTGTCAAAAAAAAGGGCATCGCCGGCTTATGGCAAGGTCAATCGAGCACATTTGTCAGAGAGTGCGTGGGTGGAGCGATATGGTTCACTACCTATGAAGTCACTAAATCATGGTTGGCATCAAGACATGATAACAAAACGAATCGCACGTGGGAACTCCTACTCGCTGGCGGATGTGCAGGCCTTGGCTTCAATGCAAGTATATTCCCAGTGGATACAATAAAGTCCACAATGCAAACAAAGCATATTAGCATTTCTTCGGCTATATCTCTCATATTACGTAACAATGGGATCTCAGGACTTTACAGAGGGATAGGTATAACGCTAGCAAGAGCTGTTCCTGCCAACTCGGTGATCTTCTATATGTATGAAACCCTAAAATCACTGTAACTTCAATGTACTAGAGTAAACTCTCCTGTTATTAGACTATAGATGTATCAACTTCTGGCGTGCGAACCTATACCTGCGCAGGCAGAGGACAAGTTTCATCGCCCAAAGAGTTAAGCCCTGCTTAAAGTAGAATAAGAAGGCTGATCCAAATACTACCTGGACAAGCTTGAAAACCACCCCCTGGTAAAGACCTTTAATCCCATCCTTCCTAACTACATCCTTCATCATGTCCCACACGGTTGTCTTTGCTACATTTCCCTTTTCCAAGTGCATTCTTGTCTTGACGGTAGTGTATGGATACGTGCACAAGGTGGCTATGACCTTGCTGACCACACCAATTCCGGCAGCAGTGAGAGGCGTCAGAACCTGCATACCTGAATTATTCAGCACAATATTCTGTAGGCGCTCATAGACGGTGTATTGTATCACAGGGTTGCTGACTAGAAGAAGTGCAGGTTTGATACCCTTAAAAAGTGCTAGGGGACCATCTTCTCTGATCAGGTCGACCATGATAGCAATCCCGTTTTTGCTTGACTTTTCAACTGTCGTCCGTGTATTGACAACCCATATTGGATTAGTGCATATGGCAGAAACAGAACCTGCCATAGCGCCCGAAAGCATTGACCCCAACGCGCTTAGCTGCTTAGCATTTGTAGCACCTAAGACCGCCCTTGAAACAACCTCATAGGCATAAAAGTATATAAAGTTTGTGACTGCGTTCCCAAACAACGCGCTCTGGAGGCCAGCATAGTACCCAGCAACGCCTTCGGACTGATAGATCTTCTTTAACAAGTCTCTAACTTGCTTTTTGGACTTGGTCGCATCTTTATCAGCCTGCATTTTTGTAGAGAGTGTATATAGCGGCATAGTCATCGTCACTGCAATCAGTCCGCCACTTGCTCCAGCCAAAGCGTGAACAAAAGGGCCCAGCTCCGCTGGATTAAGAACAACTGCATTGGCTTTTGTCGACATGACTGGCTACTGCATTTTCATGATAAAGCGAAAGTCGTATGTAAAATGTTAACCAATATATAAAACGCTTCAATGGGACCTTATCGGAATTAGCAGAACTTATACCCGTGGATTGCACCGGGTCTACTAAAAATTGCTAAGATAACCTTTGATCAAGACACGCGCTTCGATTACAAAATACAGAGAGGTCACTGTGATTTATTGGAGGATACTCCCCATAGATGATAACAAACTATAAATTATGTAACCCGGAAAAACAATTAACGTCGTTGAACATGATCGATAAAGTTACTAAGGTTCGACCGATGATAAAGATCACACAAATGGCAGCGTTATTGTTGAAACTATTATAGCGTTGGTTTACCTGTATAAAGCACATTTATATAACCAGGATGCCTACAAATCAGTACAAAAGGTTAGGGTATGTAGTTTCTTAACGTTCACATATTAAAGTATCAACGGAACATGTATTAACAAGATGTAGAAAATACGTTCTATATCTCACCAGCGCAACATTTTTATCGGTGGCAGTATCGAAGACAGTAATCCGAGGTAGGAGAGAGAAACAGTTCCATCCAGCGGCAAAAGGGAGCGTTGACGATAGCCAGGATGACTTTAACTTAGCACATATCAAACCGGGGTTCCCAACGGATAACCGCACAGAAGAAACCCATAGAAAAAGTCAGTATGAAGGAGCGGGTCTATCGTATCTAAGCCGAAAGAGAGGGGATAAGCTAGGGTTCCTAGACAGACGCAGAAATAGTGAAGAATAGTTCGTTGGTGGTAAACTTATTTATGACGCGGAAACGTGCGCCTGCTATGGGGTAATATTTCAACGGTTCTAGCACATATATATGAATTTGAAGTACATAAAGTTAAAACCGAGGTTTCCAAAACTGATAATAGTACAAACGGTAGGTTCGAGACAAGAGAGCACACAGATACAAAAGCCTGTCTCATTTGCCGGACTCATCAAAGTAGTCGGCCATTTCCTGGTCTAGTTGCTCCAAAGACTTCTTTTGTGGCTTTTGTTTCCTCTTCTCAGCCTTAGCAGCTTTTACAGCGGCGGCCTTCTTGTTAGGAGCTCTGGTGTCTCTCTTTGGTGGCCTCTCGTTCTTTGGGACAGCTCTCAAAGGACGATCCCTGCCAACGTTTACAGGGGTAATTCTAGCCGACAGTGGCCTCCTAGAAGGATCAACAATCAAGTTGAGTCTCAACTTGGATTTGCCGCCATCAATAGGAGCGCCGTTGAACTTCTTCACTGCTTCGCGGGCCTTTTCAGCGCTGACAAAAGTCAACGTTGCCATACCAGTAGAATTACCTCTCTCGTTGTAACTTAACAACACTCTCTGCAAACCACCCACACTGGTCTTGAAGAAATCCTGTAATCAATGTTAGTTTAATGGTTCAATAAGCAAACCAAAAGGGGTGGTAATTCATGGATACGGGCATATTACGTTCACATTCCCACAACTCCTGTCGTTGTAGCATAAAGACGTGAACTCATACGCCAAATGAGCATATCCTTGCCGCAGCTCTGTCGAGCCGACAGGAAGGAACCCCTGCTGTATAAGAATAGATACTGCGTGATATAAATTTTTTTCGCATGGGTTTCACATTAGGCAACCTTGGAACAAGCAGCGATTCCACTCCATTCCATAGGCAGAAAAAAAGTCTGAAGCTCTTCGAACTCTCAAACCAATCCGCCTATCTATTAGAATAACAGGCAATGTCACTACAGAAAAAATAGTTTTATGACAAACATCCCATTTAACCCTCCAAAAAATGGGACGACCTGGCCTAATAGGCAGTAAAGAGGATAACAAACCTAATTGCTCCTCCAGTGGAAATAGAACCACCCATAAGTGAACGACCGGCGCAACCTTACGAGCAAGCGCAAGCTCGAATGTTAAGCAATGTGCACTGCTCGCAATAATAAGAGAAATAACTCATTGCCTGTTCCTTTAAAACGGCTTAACCCAGCCACATACGAAAAAAAGCTACCCACAACAGCGAGCTCCTATCTCTTAGCAGGCGGGAATCAACAACAGCTGATGCAGAGTTCTGCCTTCTTCCTGGCAGAAAACACATCATCAAATCCCTGAAAAATCTCCCACCCCTCAATAATTCGATGTTAACATACTCTAACAGCGTCCTCCTTAATGTCTCTTGGCAACCCTTCGACGTTAACCTTGGTAGCGTACGCCGTCTCTAGCACGGTAGCAGCCTTTTCCTGACTAATGACAGCCCTCTTGATCCCAACGGGTATAGGAGCCCTACGACGGCTAGCATTAATGTTCTTTGAGACCTTTCTTGGACCATGCTTGTTGCTGGTCCTCTTAGGCTGCTTTTTGTGTGAGTCAATGATCTCGTCGAGAGCTTTGTCCAAGTTAGCTGGCATCTTCTTTGTTCACGTAAAAGCAAAAAAACTGCGAGGGTATAGAGGAGGGTTAATTAACGCACAGGTCGTAAGCGTTAGGTTGGATATCGTATACCGTATTTTAAAATACTGTAGTTGTTACGATCACTTTTATTCGCCACCCGCGAAACAGGTCTGGCAACAGAAAAAAAAAACTTTTTATCAGTGTGGCTTTTATAGTTTTCGAAATGATATAGTCGATCATGTATCTCCTTTAGAAACTTTATTTGGCCAGGGTAACATTTTTGAAGGCTACAATGTGGTAAGCCGGGTAATGTATTTTCCGTTGTTTTTTTTTAACCTTTAAAGGATTTCGTTAGAAATGAAAATCCTACAATGCTGCTAAAGTCTTGATCTTGTTTTATTTTAGCGATACAATCAATGAAAACAGGCAACAACAGCATGTATTAGTGATTGTTTGCAGCGGTACAGCAACGAATTGAAAAAGGTGGCTCCAGAGCTTTTTGATACTTGCATACATACATAATATTGTGAAAACAGAGCTAGTTATTTCTATCAGTTGTACCAACAGGTTTTCTTAGCACTCTACACAGGTTCCAATTTTAGGAAGGGGGCGTGCAATAAGCGAGTTAGTGTTGCCAACAACTAAGAACTTCTCAACCCAAGTTAAAACCTAGGAATATTTTAAGGAGGTCGTTGACATTAGTGGATAACAGTAAGGGCGCACGACATTTTTCAGACGAAGACGGCATTATTCTGTGGGGTAGTTCTAAGAGTAGTTTGAGAGCACATTAACTGCAAATTTTGGCGTTGACTGAGCAATCCTATAGGTTTAATCTTTCGCGACACTACACATCTATCGCTCTTCGCTTGGGTCGGTCTTCAAGCTTTCTTCGAGCTTCGCAGGGAAAGGTTAAAATAAATTTAGAGCGAACAATAGGATTTAGTGTGTACAATGGTGGGACGCACGCAAGAGCTTAGAGGAGGATTACAGGGACTTGGTAAAGGAAAAGAAGAAGCTCCACGTCTTCTGCAACCCTTTAGGGTTCATGGTTCTCATAAGCACTCTTCCCAGCAACAACCTTCATCAGAGCTACAACCGAATAACGTTGAGTACATTATTTCTGCTGAGTTTGACAATAAATTGGGGCCCATAATTAAGCACCAATATCCAAAAAATATACCAGGGTTCAAACATCATAACTCAAGCCTGTCTAACTTAGCTGCATTGATGATTCCTAACGGCATTGAAAATAAGCCAGGAGAATCAGATTTTACTACTTTCATACTCTACAAGGATAGATATTCTCAAACTTTTTTGCTCTTCCCTTCCGGCGAAAGAAGAGCTGTCTCGAGACACTCCACCAATGAATTATCTGGACACTTATCTGTCTCTTCTCCTAGTCGCTTAAACTCGGTAATCCTAGAGGAGGATGAATCCCCAACAACAGGTAACACAACCAGACTGAATTTAGGAGAGACCCCTTTATTTTTTATCAATGTGGTACATGCCAAGATTGATAGCAGTAACCTTCGTGGAGCTGTTATCAAATCTTTAGCTGTGGGGACACCTCTCCAGAACTTTTCCATTTTCAAGCCTTTGCTAATGATGGCTTTGGATGAGTACATAAAAACACCAAGCATTCAAATTTTGATGGAATGTTTCAATATGATCAACAGTCTTGACTTATCGCTTATGAAAAGGATCCACTCCAATAAGGTGTTGCAGAATATATTAAATTCCATCAATAATGATAGCATCCTTAATGAGATCTTGGACCCTAAAGAGAAATCCTTGAAGAACATACTAAAGGTTCGCCAATTGCCCTCAAAGGACTTAAAGGGTAACTCAATAACCTTTAAACAATCAAACATGGTTTACAGCTTTGACACATTTGTCCCTAAAGTATTACCTTCTTACTTTACGAAGATACCGTTACAAGTGGACTTGATCAAATATGATGCCATCAAACTTGAGATAAATTATAAAGATCATGTTGTTCGGTTTCTTACAGAGTTTATTCCCCAGCTTGCTGAGCTTCCCGCAGAAAACTGTTACTGGAGGCTCATAATAAACTCTACTTCTCTATCAAAAGATAGTTTGTGCCAATTCGTCCTTGCTTTATCGAACTTTATCAGTGCATTTGACCATTACTACTTCCGAGATTCATTAGTCATGATCTTTCCCTACATGGATATATCCATGGTTGATGAATTACGACGGGAATATCGCTCAAACTATGGTATGAATGACTCAACATTTTTCATAATCGGCGTTTCTAATCCCATCTTTGAACTCCAGAGCGATATTTGGGATTTCTATTACAATTTAGACAAAGGTGTGCTAATCTCCAAGTTCAATTGCACTTCAGACCGGTACAGCACTTTGGCTACTGCTAGCTCAAATAGTCTAAACAGAGGCAGTGAGTTGTTTATGAAAATATTTACAAAGAATTCCCACCATGAAGGGCGCGAAGAAGGACATAGGACTGGCTTATTAATGAAGTTAATGCAATATATCCTTTCTCAGCAGCATGATAACCAGACTATTTTGAATGTTTTCAAGCGTGTCACTATTCTGCAGTTGATTAATCTTCTATCCAAGTCAACCCCCGATAATACGACTTCGGTAGAAATGCTCCTAAAAGACGATTACATGTTGGCATATAGAGACTTTATTTTATTTCCAGAATTCTTTGAATACAGTTCCATCAAAATTATTAGGTTGATGTACGACCTTGAGACCTGCTTACATTCGGTGTTTTTCCCGAAGTCAACTTCCCATGAAACTAGAAAGCATGCTTTGCTTAATATTTTCCATCATATCAGAAACCTATACAAATTCATATCAGCAAACAAGACACACATGGGTAAGTTCTTAAACGTGTGCTTAAATTATCCTTTGACGCACATATTTGAAGAGTATAATCTTTTTACCACGGACTTTTCCAAGGTTAATCTTGCAAAATGTGTACAAAATGAATTAAAGAGTTTAAAGGCTTTTGATGGCCTTTCATCTTCGCAGTCGAACGTCATCGATTTTTTTTCAATGGATAAGGGTTTGAACTTAATATTTTTCCCATTGTTATTAAACCCAGTAATTGAAAGAGGTGTCAATGTTGCTGGCTGTAATAAAGAAACAACACCATCAGAGCCTAGCAGTACGACGACAGGTACTAGCAGTGGTGAACATGCGGGTACATTAGCAAAACCCCTTTCTGGGGAACTCTCCATTTCCGAATATCGCTTGTCAATGATTTCTAGCCTTTACGAGAATTACTACGAGAACGAATCAGCATATAATGCCAAACAAGACGAAGTCACTAACAACCCTCCGCCGCTAGAGCTTTCTTATCTAGTGGATCGCATCAGAAGAGTAACAATAAAGCTATTGCTGAGGATAGAAAGACATCACATAGGGCGGTTGCTCATAGAGAAAAAGTTGAATCCAATATTACCCGTAGCTTATCATACACTAAGGAAAGCATATTTTCCTGCCCCTGTAACTCCGGCTAAAGACAGAGAAACCACCTCCTCTGCCGGTCTCAGAACTGCAGCGTCCTCTCCCTCTCTTCCATCTTCAACTCCTGATAAACCAAATTCTTCTCCTTCTGTTGCATCAACAGGAACTCTATTGTCTGCTACACGTAAGGAGTTATTGCAAACTTTGAAGATGATCTCTTCAAAGCAGCAAAACATTGTTGGCACTAAGCTAAACGATGAGGTTTTTCGCTCAAGATATGAATCACTATCTTCCACGGCAGAGGTGAATACATCTACACAGAATGTTCATGAGAGTGAATCTACTACTAATAATGCACTTTATCCCAGCTAATTGAAGAAATTTGAACCTTGTTCATAATATACAGGACAGAAACCAAGTATTTCACTCTTTAAATGACTGTTAACTATGTTCTCGCATTTTCATCATCGCAGAATCCCTGCATCTACACTTGCATGTACCCCCAACGAACGGCATTTAGCTTCCTATTGTAAAACTAAAAAAGGACTACCGATATCAGATATATCTGTGGTTACACCGCTGATGACTTTTTAACAGTTTGATAACTGCATGTATCTACTATATAAATGGTAATATATTTTAATGCCTGATAATATCCACCATTGATGGCTCCTTTTAGAATAGGCAGACTTTAGAATACTACTGTTTTCGTAACTGATGATATGTTTTGACTCTGGTCACAGCATGCAATGATATTTGGGTAAAACTAATCTGTTATAATAGATATATATATATATATATAAAGTACTTAGTCTCCTTGGATTAGAGGTGACCGCTATTTAGTTCTACGCATTCAGGTAGTTTTGAATAACCTCGGAAAGGAGGTTTATAATAAAAAAATGGATTCACGTGTAATTGGAATATTAGGCGGAGGGCAATTAGGGCGGATGATTGTTGAAGCTGCTAATAGACTAAACGTTCAAACAATCATTCTTGACAGCCCTAATTCACCTGCGAAGCAGATAAATGCCACTATTGAGCATGTCGACGGCAGTTTTGCGGACCCTGAGAGCATTGCAAAGGTTGCTGCCAAATGTGATGTCCTAACAGTAGAAATTGAGCATGTTAATGTAGATACTTTAAAGAGGCTAAAGGAAGAGCGTCCAAATTTAGAAATATATCCTGTACCAGAGACTATTGAATTAATCCAGGATAAATATAAGCAAAAAGAACATTTGTTAAAGCATGGAATTGCTGTTACGGAGTCGAAGCCTGTCCTTGAAGCATCCGAACAGGCGTTGAAGGAGATAGGCAAGAGTTATGGCTATCCATTTGTACTAAAGGCTAGAAAGTATGCATATGATGGAAGGGGGAACTTTGTTGTTCGCACAGAATCTGATATAAAGCCTGCTTGTGACGCACTCCACGACAGATCCCTGTACGCAGAAAAATGGGCACCATTCTGTAAAGAATTAGCTGTCATGATTGTGCGGTCAATCGATGGCTCAGTTCATTCATACCCTGTTGTAGAAACTGTTCATCAGGACAACATATGTCATTTATGTTATGCTCCAGCGAGAGTCGCTGATTCAGTGCAGGCAAAGGCCAAAGAGCTTGCTAAACGTGCAATTAAATCATTTCCAGGAGCAGGTGTGTTTGGGGTAGAAATGTTCTACTTACCAAACGGTGACCTCTTAATCAATGAAATTGCCCCAAGACCGCATAACTCAGGCCATTATACGATTGATGCATGTGTAACTTCCCAATTTGAAGCACACGTCAGGTCTATTATGAATCTTCCATTGCCTGAAGGGTTCTCTTCTTTTAGCACGGCTGCTACCAATGCTATAATGTTGAATGTCCTGGGAGATGTAAGCAAGAAAGATAATGAGCTATCTATCTGCCAGCGGGCATTACAAACACCTGGCGCTTCTGTTTACCTTTACGGTAAAGTCTCTCGTCCAGGTAGAAAGATGGGACATATTAACATTGTTGCAAGCTCAATGAAGGAAGCAGAACTAAAACTAGAGATAATAAAAGGATCTACAACTGAGAGCGCGGCCACATGCCCTAATCCAGTCACAGGTGCTAGCGGTTCGCAAGTCAAACCGTTAGTCAGTATCATTATGGGCTCTGATTCAGATCTTCCAGTTATGAGTAAAGCAGCTTCTATCCTAAAGGATTTCGGCGTTCCCCATGAGGTGACAATTGTATCTGCCCATAGGACGCCTGAAAGGATGTATAAGTTTTCAATGGATGCATCCGCTCGTGGTATCAAAGTTATAATCGCAGGAGCAGGTGGTGCTGCTCATTTGCCAGGAATGGTGGCAGCTATGACATCTTTGCCAGTAATCGGAGTGCCTGTTAAGGGCTCAGTTCTTGATGGAGTAGACTCTCTTCACTCCATTGTACAAATGCCCCGCGGTGTTCCAGTTGCTACTGTTGCAATTAATAATAGCACTAATGCAGGTTTATTGGCAGTGAGGATATTGGGTACAGTTGATACTAGGTATCAGAAGTTGATGTCGGAATACCTGGTTAAACAAGAAGCAGAAGTCTTGGAAAAGGCTCAGAAACTGGAAGCAATTGGGTATGAGGAATACTTGAAGGGCTGATGCTTTTGTAGCAATCGCGACCCCTGAAGATTCTTTTTACCCCTTCCATTATTGTTTCACACTGGTTTTACAGAATAAATAATGAATACAAAATGGAATTTATTGGTGAATGCACAGACTGCGCATTTATTTACCTATCGTATGAGTTCATTATATTGAAGAGTTGGAAAACATCTGGAATTCTTGCCTTGTGAATATAAAGTATATGGTGTAGCCAAAGTATCCTTTCGGTAAGAATTGAAAGCAAAAGCGAATCATGCCTCAAGGTGAGAGAGGCAGATAGTGCGTGTTCTTAACCCCATTATATTGAAAGTGCTTACCTCTTCTAGCATGGAAACTACTATTGCATCACTTGTCTCTCCTATAAAAATTCAGTTGTTCTTTGGTTCATTATGGCAGATGCTCAGTAGTTAAATCTGGATTGATTCTAAAGTACCTGTTCCTCCAATTAATAGTAGACCCGCACATAGCAATCAACCATATTGGGAACGCTAACAATTCACGATAAACCCAGTATTTAAGCCAGTTGCAGACGGTCCTATATTGGTATTTATTCGCCATAACTTCATTGATGTCTACACCAGAAAGATTGTATCCATAAGAAAGAGGAGGCTGTCTCCCATTGTTATATAGTACTTCATATTGAACCCTATCCATCAAACACCATAATGCAGTATGGATTAGTAGAAATACTTCCTTTAATAGTAGAGTATTTGCTACCGTCCCAGAGAAGACTTTTGCCATGCAAAAGGCTCCCACCAATCCTAACATAAAGCACTCGGTTGTTGGTTCAAGCATGGTAGCCAGTAAAACCATATATTTTCGTACCCTTATCCATCTCACACGCCTATCTATAAAACTATGCAAACTATCATATTGAGAAGCGAATGCAAGAGGTTGATATACAGCCCTCCCTATCATACCAGTACGGCCATCAGTCATTTCCCACAATGCAGCCCCAATCATATTATCTTCGGCAATATAAGTACTAAAGAATTCTATTCCGTGCTTGTGTTCCTGCTCAATAGGAGTAACAGTTCGTTTATAATATGAACCACCCCTCCAGGTTATTTCTGTAAATAGGCCGAACCTATTACTGCATTTTTCACTGCAATGAGAGATACTCATTGCGAGTTCCATAACTTTTCTACCACTAAACAAATTTGTATGCTTTCGACCTTCCCCTATACATTTTACGGCCTTATCCAGCAGGCTCCGTCTGTATAAGTTACTCTTACCGTTAACACAAGGCGCAATGCTGAGTTTATTGAATGCAACATAAAATTTGGCATGACTGCTAGACAGAAAGATTTCCTCCAATCTGCCACTGATGCTCGAATCCCTCAGACTAAATCCAAGGGGTAAATGGTGAGTCAAAACCACAGGCCTGGTAGTTTTTTCCCCATTGTCTAGAGAATCTCTTAGACTTTGTATGCTTAGCGCAAGTGTGTCGGGTGAACACCAAATATTTGAATCTAAAATCCATAGAATGTCATATCTCGCCGAGCGGTAAGCCTTTGCAAGGTTATTTATTTTGGGATTTGGGCCGATGTTATCTTTTCCAACCAGTAGTTTAAGATTATATGCTGGGTATCGAGCAAGAAGACCTAGGATTATGGGAATACAGGCGTCCTCTTCATCCTCCACACAAAAAATGACCTCAAATAAATCTCGAGAGTAGTCCTGGAGGATACCACTCTCGAGGCATGCACACATCTCTGTATCAACACCTTTACAGGGACGTATGATACTTACACACTCCTTAGGGCCTTTGTCATCAGCGCCCTTACAGTTCCTCTTGGTGTTGAACTTTGCAACTACCTCAAGCCACCCAGATATAGCTATAGACATGACGAAAAGGTACCATATAATACCTAGTACAGCTAAATACCATTTAACAGAGCTGAATATATTACGCACCCTTAAATCCTGGAGCGAATGATAGATTTGGTCTGTGGGTAGAAACGCCAAAACCAACGCACAAAACCGCATCCTGAAAAGCAATGCAATCCACTCAATCATGTTGAGATATCTCAAGTAGTGCCTTATTTTACCCTTTACCTGAAGGGCGTGGTTAGGACTTCTTTCATTGGGTTACCTTACAATATATAATTTTTTACTGTGAAAGTTACAGCATACACGTGCAATTGGATTAACCTTCTTCACTACTATATAGTGAGGGATAAAGGTTTGGATGTTTCTGTGCTACAATCTAATACTGTCGTAGAAATTCATGGCGAAGAAGTTTAGTGGGCTGCAAAGGGATGTTATTCATCTATATCGCCGTGCCATTAGGGTTGCATATTCGAAGTCTCCTGAAGCAAGGCCCAATTTTATCAATTATGCTAGAAATGAATTCAAGAACAATAAAGGAATACCTAGAAAGGAGTTCGCAGTGATTGAGTACCTTCTACGCGTTGGTAATAAGAAACTAGAACTATATGAATCACCTGAACTAAAGGATATTAAATAGTGTTGTATTGTAAATGTTGTTAGTAGTACAATTTTACTGAAGTTAGACGATTTACACTATTATTACATATAAACAGCGAAGTCATAGGCTGTTTGAAATATCTGTAGATATATAGTAAAGAATACTGCTGCCAGAAGTCTATTAAGCTCCTGGTGCAGTAACTATGCCAATCTCCCTACCATGGTAAAGCCTACCCATCATTGCACAATCGAAAAGCGAGACGGGTTCCAATGAGACCGAAGGGAATCTACGGGCAACAATATATATATATCAATTGCTATTATTTAAACATTGTTTCCTACCCCTTGGTGGTAAGTTAGCATAGTGCAAGCCTCAAATTGTATATAGGCTTGCAAAAATGTCTTCATAATTAATAAATACAAATCCAACCAGATAGTTCCGTTCTTTCATATCTGTAATGTCCTTTTCACCGCTGTAATCTCTTATTATCCCAGGAGCAAAGACAAGAGCTAAATTATTCATGTTCATTAAATTTGCCTGTTGATACTGGGCCACAAGGTTTACATGTTGGCAGATTACTTTCAATAAGCGGAGATGTTCTGTGGGCAGGAGTTTTAATACATTAACAAGCATGTTCACAATGGTGCGATACATCGAATTCTTCTTTGAGTTTTTTAGAGGCATTGTAGTGCATAAGCGCTCTTCTCTTACAACTTGCATTAGGGGTTCATAGACTTGGAAGGTGTATAGTGGATTCGGTAGCTTCCTTAAGTATCGCTTCAATACACTAGTTACAGCATGAATATCTTGGCTCAAAAATTCGTAGATGCGCTCCGGCACAGGCTCGTCTGGCTGCCATTGTATAAACTCGTTTTCAATCTGTTCTATCAACAATTGAGATCCTGACTTTCGATAAAGTCCTTCGCTGTTGAGATACTCTGCCTTAGACTCAATGTGATTCATACATGTGGTGATGATCATCGGTATTTCATTTCCCTCGTATGCAACCCGAGCAACCAAAGATGAGCCGTAAAGTTCCGACCCGCTGTTAACAGTCTTTAAGTTCCAATCGTCAAACTCATTTGGATTCTGCAATATTGGATGAGATATATTAAATGGGGAACCAGAAACATTAGCTCCAGAGCTGGACGATGCACTGTTGGCGTTGGAAAACGCAGGCTTCCCTCCAAATAGTTTCCAGAATCTTGGTTTGACATGTGAGGAAGCAGTTGCTGTAACAACTTGTTTCACAGCTACATCATGCTCTTCATCAAGCGAATCTGAAGAAGCGGCACTCAAATCTTTTCTCTCCGCTTTTAGTTGCTCTATCTGTAACTTCAATTGCTCTTTATACTTCTTCAAGTGATCGACTTCAGCAGTTAGTTGCATCTTGTTATTTTGCAGGTCGTTCACCTCTAGCCGGAGCTGGCGCATTAACAAGTCTTCGTTTATCAAATCACGTCGAATAAATTCGTCGTTAGTGGGCGTCCGCTCCTCCGGAAAGATACCATCGACCTTGCTTATGGGCATTAGAGGCATAGGAGATGCATTTGCACTAATTGGAGGAGTAATATGTACGGCAATATTAGACCCCGCTGTGCCGCTCTGAGACCTGCTGTGATCAAATGTTTGCTTCTTGGCCAATTTTGGTGAAACTTGACTATAAATAGTCGAGTCACTTTGCCCACGTCCATGTGGACTAAACTTGGGTCCGGGCGTTGATTTTAAAGGAGAAGTTCCATGAGCTTGTATGCCAGAAGAAACGCCCCAACCTGTGTGCGTATCGAACGGCGATGGTTCCTGCTGCATACTCCTAGCTGAACCAATCGACTTTTTACCATGGATAAGATTTGCTACTTTTGAGCGAACCGACGTGGACCTTGTAAGCTTTGAAGTAGCCTTATGATTCACTGTCAGGCCGTTTACATGACCATTGCCATTGCTGAAACCGCTCAGTGACCTGACATGTTTTGGGTCTAAGGATGTGGATGATGCTGAAGTTGTGAAGTTTGACTGCTGGTCGTGTGTCAAGGATGGAGGGTTCTCAAGCTTTGGGAATTTAACGTTATTGGGCGTCTTGTAACTGCGAGCGACAGAGTGGTCCTGGTTCGCCCCTTGCTCCACCGACGTAGCTGTGTAAGGCTGTGCAACCTCTGGTTGACCGGTTGATGATGTTAAATCAGTTTCCCCCGATAATATACCTACACTAGATGGGCTCGATAAAAGCTCATTAATAAACTCCCCACTTTCAGACATTATGAAGCCTCGTCTATGTGAAACTGGGGACTTGGAAAGCAGAGGGTCGTCCTTGTTCCTTAATGGTGTCCTGTTTAGCAATGCCCTCTTCTGTTTCTGCCCCGTTGGTAACGCTAGCCCCTCTATTATCCGAGGGTTGTCATTGTCATTATCGTCCTTAGTTAATGTGCGCTGTAACACGTCATCAAGGGAGTAATTCCTTGTGTGTCTTTTTGGTGTTGCAGCATCATATCGCCCGTCATCTCGATTAGTGCTAGAATTCATATGCCCTTGATCGGTAACTGTTTCGTCAATAGATTCATCCTGATGTTTTAGACGTTTTTTTTCCTCTGGGTTGTGGTTATTGTGGCTCTCGTATACTACGGATCTCCTCCTTTCTTCAAGGTGGGTTACGCCAGAAGCGAAAGAACTGACAGAAGCGTGTATGTCGTCACGCATCGGCGGTGTATCCCCTGTAGTAGTATACTCGCTTGTCTCATCGTCGTCATCTTCTAAAAACTGTGCAACAACTGACCAGGAGTTGGATTTGATCGAGGTTTCAAAGGTCGTAGTTGAAGAGTCAACAGAGGATGTCAACTTTCTGTCAATAGAAGCAGCCGAATCCAGTAGATGTTTCGTTCCTACAGTTTCCACATCAGAAGAGCGATTATCGGTGATATTGGAAGGCGCAGTGTTGCCCTGGCTTTCTATTGTTGGTGACGTCTGTTTGGAACCATCAGATGAACTGTTTACAGAATCGGAAACCACGTAATCTCCCATCTTCCTAGGCGAGATAGGTCTGTTTGCAGAACGCAGTGGTATCTTCTTCGAATCTGCTTCAGGTGTTGTAATATAGCTCGAAAGTGAGGTTTGACTCGGAACGCTAGGAAGCTCTTTTTGTAAGCGTCGCTTTTTCTCCTCTGCGTGCTTCCTTTTGGCTAGCAGTTTCTCATGACATGAAATACAAAAGAGCCCTCTCCTAGTCTTTGCGTATCTTAGGTCGTCTATCCTCTTAGTACATTTACAACATTTAAAACAGTCTGAACAATATGCTTCGTTTGAAGAGGAAAGTATTATGGCAAGATCATCAATCTTCTTGCCACAGCCCTTGCACGAATCCGAACACGAAAAGCAGATTAGTGTCCCCGTACCTAGCACGAGGAAATCAGACTTGCATGTCAGCTTCTTGTCACATTTATAGCATGTAAAGCAGTGTGTGTGCCACCTGTCTCCCCCTAGTTCATATGCATGTCCTGATATTATAGAGGAATTACACCGTGTACATGTGGGGGTAGCTGTCTTGGGGGTGTGACTAACAGAAGAACTTACGCTATCACGCTGCGACATAAATGCAATGGTATCTGTAGTTAGTGTATTGTCGTTATCCCTGTTTTGATCTTATGTAGTTCAAAGCGAGCGGTTTGTTTCACTCACTACTTCTTTAAAAACGTGGCAATAGCCTAATTTTACTATTGTCTCACGTCCTGTTAGCTTTGTTCACGTCCTGCAAGTACAATAGCACTATCAGTTCTTCGAAGACCTTCTTAGTACGCTTCCTGTAACGTATTTCGAGGAGATTGCTCGTTGATCAAAGATAGATCGGTGGCGCCGTAGCTTCCTCCTTGTGGGTTGATAAAAATAGACCTTTGCTGTCCGCGATAGAGTTGGCTTTCAACAAGCTGCTTCGATCTTAGATCCTACTACTAGCTTCCAATAATACCTTGTAATCGAGCAAAACAACCCCAAGGTATCTCTCTTTAAGCCCTACACGTCAGTGTTCTCGAAATCCTCGGTGTTCGAGTTTCCTTCGAAGCTTCTTATGCCAATCCAGAAGGCTCCGCCTAATACAACTGGCTTAGTTTTCGCGCTCTAAAAAAGCTAAATAACTTGCCTCCGCTAGTCGTCTTTATTAGCCCTCTGTCACGAATGCTGAGATACTAACTATTCACGCGCGCCGTAAAGACTTGCCTCTACAAGTTTATTTGCAGCTATATTCCCAGAATCCTTCCTCTTTTCCAGTAAAACTGTTTTATAGAAAGCTCTAATGAAGTATAAAATCTTGTGCTTGTTGGGATCAAGTTTGTCTTTAACGCCTCGTACATTTTAGTAGATCGGAAAAGGAACTCTTCCTTTTTTTTATAGCTAGTTAATTTTCTTCATAGTATTAGAGTATATACATCTTCGGAAGAGCACCTGGCTTCACCGGAAGGTCATCTATCGTAGACAGGAAAACAGCCCCCGTTAAGTCTGTTCTATGCACCATTCTTGATCATTTCATGCCTCTTTTGGGCCTGCGTACGCACGATTAAACAAGATAAATAATAATACGTAGCTACAGGTATTTAATCTGAAGATTGCAGTCAACTGTTCACTGAGATCTCTGGCAGAAATGCAGTGTATCACGGTGTCTGTACTTAGGAGGCAAGAATGGTTGTTATTCAACTTTACTCCCGCAGGACCCTTCTGTCTCAGGCACCCGTCTACCCATTTTGGCGGGATACGCTGGGAGCAAACATTCGCGATGACTTAATGCAAGCGCAGGAGTATCCGTACAAATTCTTCAGCGGTGACTACAAAAATATCTTAATCAAGTGGTTGTTAGGAGTAAAATACTCATATGGAGTATGGAGAACACGAAGATGTATCCGCAGTCTGAACAGGTTATGTCCAGGAGATGTTTCGTTTGTTATGTGCTAGGAGCCCAGTGAAAAGGTGAGGTGCGTGGAGCTATGCAACAGCTCCTCGGTGAACCTGCAGCACTAACGATAACATTCTCGAAGGTGCGACAGCGTGGAGAAGGAGAGGGTAGCTGTGGGATTTGGACACGGCTGACGGCCGTCTTCGCCGGGAATATGACCTGCGGGCCTGTGGCTGACTCCACTTTTATTGAAACTCGTAATTGACGATTCTAGTGGTTACCCGGCTATCGGTGAAAGGTTCACGGAAATATAGCAGCAGAAAGCACGGAACGCTGAGCGAGCGCTAGCTAGACCCGCGGTAGTCAGCAACAAGTATGAGCAGTAGCGCACAGGATGCAGCGACGGTCTCATCGTCTAATTTCCTCACGAACATCATTGGGAAGCCTGTAAATGTAAAACTTCATTCGGGCATTTTATATCAGGGTACATTGGAGTCAATCGACGGCTTCATGAACGTCGCCTTGTTGGACGCCACAGAGTACTTTGAAAGCGAGGAGAATGAACTGATTCAGAAGTATGAATCGGATATCTTCCTGCGGGGGACCCAAGTTATGTACATTAGCGAATTATAGCTGTGTACTTCCAAATAGTATTGTGTAATTTTAACGAGGATAAAACTTACAATTTATGGGCTCGATCATTTTGAATATCATGTTACGTGTACTATATATGTATGAAATATAAGAAGATGGTTACATACTTATCACGCTAAATGAGTAGGGTAATGTAACAGGTGGGGCCATCATATTTTGTCTCCGTTGAATATAGTGGATTTATGAGTAGAAGATGTAACAAACACTTAGTGTTCTACGCCACCTTTGTGATGTCTCAAGTGGAAGTAGTACTCCATTGAGTAGCCTAGACCAAGGATAAACAAAGCAATGTGTAGCAATGGCTTACCACTGGCTTTGTCGCCGTCAAAATACTTCTCTTTGTATTTCGAGATCACGTTTGTAGCCTTAGGAGCGACGGCTGGACCAGTTGGAAGAGCCTTATAAAACTGCACGACATTAGCAATACGCTTAGCATCGCCAGCAGAACCAAGTTTCTGCACTAATGTTAGTAAACGTTCACGAAGTAAGACTGTGAGGGACCGCTATCTTGGATAGTGGTGAATCTCACACTAAGTGCATTAATAAACGACAACAAGGAAACATACATTTGGTGAAACAATCTTTGGTGGAATCAAAGTAGACAAAGCGCGCTTGGCAATCATTTTAGTTCTTCTCCCTCTGATAATTATTAACGCTACTTCTTGAACTCTTGGAACACCGTTAGTTAAGGTCTCTGCGAGCAGTGGATTAAGATTTTCTCGCCGCTTATTCGTATATGATGATTGCAATACAATTCTGTGATTGGGCAGTTGGAATATTGCTTATATAATTTTAAATATTGTAGAGGACCTTCCACAAGAGAAGATTCATTAAAGTTTAGAAGCATCCAGCATCTCACGAATTGTGAGCAGCTTTTGGCGAGGCTGGTTTTTGATAGCGTTCTTCTTTTCCCTAGCATCTATGTTCAGCCATCCTGGCCAATCAACATTTGCCGGCACAGGAAGTTCGGCTCTAGGAGTCCTGTATGCTAAACTCTCGTCAGTAGACAAGTAATTAATGACAGTATCTCCTACTGCAAAGGAGTCCATCATCGTCGACATTATCACGCCGGTGCTACCCTTGCTAATCCAGCCACTTGTGAATAAACCAGGTACCATTTGACCTTGCTTGTTAAGAACCCGTCCCCGCGAGTTAGCGATGCGCGTCCCATCGAATTGTATGTCTAGTTCTTCAAAATCAGGTAGTTGGTATCCAGAGTAACCCAAAGATGTGATCAGGAGATCCATGTCGTAATCTAGAGTCTTGTCCTTATGTGCTAGAACTTTGTTATCTGGGGTAACTGTGTTATGACAGAGCGTCAGTGATTTAATATAACCAGATTCGGAGCTGTTAATTGATAAAGGAGTTTTTAAGTAGTCTAACACCCAATTCTTCGAGTATCCGCCCTCTGGTGCCTTATATTTTGTAAAGGATTTGCCCTTCCGCTGCTCGACCGGCATGAGGTACTGTTCGCACATGCTCACTCGTCTAGATGTTGGTCTATCTAAGCTGCTTAGATCCCATTCTTCAGGTTTAAAATGGAGTGGATCAATATTGCCGCGTACTCCATACTTCTCCAGCTCCCACATTTCACGAAGCTCTTTATTAGTAAATTTACTATGCAAGAAGTCCCTCCTGGCAATTATTTTTACCTCTTCGATTGGCGCTTGCTTAATCAGTCCCAAAGCATTAGGATTTATATCTGTTTTATCCCAGATTTCCTCAACTTTACCAGTCAGCAGTAATCTAGCAATGTCTAAGGCTACATTGCCGTTACCTATTATACCAACCTTTCTAACCCTTTTCCAGTCTATCTGGGAAAGCTGTCGATCCTGGCTATAATACGGATGGCCGTTATACCAATTCACAAAACGACGCGATGAAACAACACCTTTGACAGTATCTTCTCCAGGTATGCCTAACTTTTTATCATTACCACAGCCATAACTGAGAATCGTAGCATCACTAGCCTCCATGATATCCTTAAGGGCCACATCGGTTCCAACGGAGACGTTTCCAATAAAGCGAAACCTGTGAAGAGAAGATATGTCTTCTAAACCAAACCGATTTGCAATCTCTGTAAACGTATCCTCGCAATTTTTCACTTCTGGATGGTCAGGGGCTATCCCATATCTTGATAATCCGAACGGAACGGGTAGTTTCTCCCATAAGACCACCTCTAAACCTACTTTTGACTTGTTGAGTAGGTGGTATGCAGTGTAAAAGCCTGAAGGGCCTGACCCAACAATAGAAACGCGTCTACGACTTGCAGAACCTGAGTTGAAACGCTTTATCACCCTTTGCATAGTATATATAATAGCAGGCTTGAGGAGTAGGGAAGAATGACTGGTATTCTACGTATACCTAGTCTGCTTGGGGCAAAAAAAATAAAAGGTGACTTACTCCAGCCCTACCATTTACTAAGCATCAGGCTATAAGACTCTAGAAGTTCCCCTGGCGTATAACGTATTATAATGGATTTTAACAAGTTCCTAATGTTCGGTGATTCTATCACGCAGTTTGCTTTTGACTCAAGGATGGGTAAAGATGATGGTCCCGATGAATTCACAATCGGAGCTGCTTTGACAAAAGCATACGCACGGAAGCTGCAAATAATAAACAGGGGATTCAGTGGGTATAATTCAAGATGGGCTCTACAACTGCTTCCTAAGATCCTGGAAGCAGAAGACAATATCAAGATTGCATACATCTTCTTCGGAACCAACGACGAAGCAAAAGGCAATAGCCAGGAAGTGCCAAAGCAGGAATTCAGGCAGAATATGGCTACCCTCGTCAAAATGCTACAAGACAAAGACATTAAAACTATTATCATTGGTCCAGCCCACCACTCTCATGAACTTTGGAAATTGAAAGGAAGCGATGCTGACGTGGGAGTGCGTAGTTCGGAAGGGTTAAAGGAGTATAGTGATGTTCTGGAGGTTTTAGCAGACGAATACAATACCGGATTCGTAAACCTTCATCAAGCATTCATTACTGCGTCCGGTCAAGATGGCCCAACTGTCTTTTTACAAGATGGTATCCATTTTAATGGTAGAGGGTACGAAGTGTTCTACGATGAGCTAATGTCAGCTATAGAGAAGAAGTTCCCCGAATTGTTGCCTGAAAACCTGCCTCTTATCGGCAAAGATTGGAAAGATATTGAGGCATACAGTACCAACGTATTTAACTAGAGTCTTCTTGACTTTTCAATCATTTTCAGCAGACTACATGTCAATTCTAAGTTAGTAGTGAGTGTAAGTAAATTTGAAAAAACTATTTCAAACTTTCCATCTACATATATACTAGCACAAAGAAAACACCAAATTATAAAGCTAGTATTGCTCTTCTATGTCAGGCGATAAAGTGCCCCAAATAGATTTTGAGAAGATCCGTGAAAGTGGGGATGGATCAGTAGCAGGCATGTTAAAAGGTGGGTTCCAGCAAGTCATGGAAGGTAATCCATACTTTGCAGCGGGTGGTGGCCTTATGGTGTTGGGTACATCAATTGCGGTTCTCCGTAAAGGTGTTGCACGGCTAAGTGGGCTGCTCTATCGTCAGATGCTCGTAGATTTGGAGATTCCTTCAAAAGACAAGTCATACCTTTGGTTTTTACAATGGATGTCACAACATCCTCATCGATCATCACGGCATTTATCTGTTGAAACGAGCTTTCTTCAGCATAACAATGGAGCGGTAACCACAAATATAAACTTTGTACCAGGTCCTGGTACGCATTTGATTAGATACAAGGGCGCCTTCATGATGGTGAAGAGGGAGAGGTCCGGCCAAATAGCCAATTTTTCCAATGGCACTCCATTTGAGACCGTCAAACTCACGACACTTTACAGGGACAGGGCGCTATTCAATGACTTGCTGCTGGAGGCTAAGTCGTTAGCCGTTAAATCACAGACAGGAAAAACTGTCATTTACACATCTTGGGCAAGCGAATGGCGGCCTTTTGGTCAACCAAAAGCTAAACGGATGCTCTCAAGTGTCATCTTTGATAAAGGCATAAAAGAAGCTATCCTCAGTGATGTACAAGATTTCTTACGCAATGGAAAATGGTACCACGAACGTGGTATCCCTTACAGAAGAGGATATCTTCTCCACGGCCCCCCAGGTAGTGGTAAAACTAGTTTCATTCAGGCTCTTGCTGGTGAGTTGGATTACAATATCTGTATCATGAATCTAGCTGACGGGAACCTCACTGACGATAGGCTGAACTATCTCATTAATAATCTTCCAGAACGCAGCATCGTGTTATTAGAAGACATCGATGCTGCCTTTGTTAAGCGGGCGAAGTCTGATGAAGGTATTGTCAACGGTGTCACTTTCAGTGGCTTGCTAAATGCTTTAGATGGTGTAGCATCCAGTGAAGAGGTCATTACTTTTATGACCACAAACCACCCCGAACGTCTCGATGCTGCTGTTCTCCGTCCTGGTCGTGTTGATTATAATGTACATATTGGCAACGCCACTCGCTACCAACTGGAACAGATGTTCTTGAGGTTCTATCCTGGAGAAAGATCGCTGTGTGAGCAATTTGTGGAGAAGGCTGCAGCATTGGAAGTCCCAGTTTCCACTGCTCAGCTTCAGGGTTTATTTGTGTTCAACAAAAATGATCCAGAGAAGGCTGTTAGAATGGTACATACACTCAAACATGCCAATTCCGTTTTTTAAAGGGTAGAAACTTAAAATGCCTGATCTTCTGTAAACTATAAATCCTGTAAATAACCCTGAATACTATATATCATCGTAATATTCATTCAAGTTTCTTCGACTCTCTCGCCCAGCAGAGAGCCAATTGCTTCGTCAAGATGTTGTGGAGATATTCGAGAAGTTCCATCCCTTTCTGCAAACCCTTTTGCCTCTTCAATTAACTTAACTAGTAACTCTTCATATAGACAGCCGAGGAGTATTTCCTCTACCTCGCCGCGGGTGGTTAGCTTCGGATCTTCTTTCTTAACGTGCTGCAAAACATGCTTTGACAATATTTTATACATAACTACAAGTAGAGTAATATTGGAGAATACAACCCGATAGACCACTGGGCAGAGAAGCCTGCTTTCAAAGTGGGTGTTTTGAACTCAGGTATTCTAACCTCGCATTGTGAACTTGTTATGATCAAATCGTGGATAACGCTTTATTGTTACCCGGACATATAGATATATATTGCCACCTTGCTTTCCGTTAAGAGGCGACTATGCTACCTAAACTTGACCATACCAATAGATCCGCTAACGTTGCTAACTAGGTAAGTAGTATTAAAAAGGAGTCATGGTTACAATTGCAAATGCTCATACAGATCTAATACACGATGCTGTTTTGGACTATTACGGCAAGAGACTTGCCACTTGTTCTTCAGACAAGACGATTCAGATTTTTGAAGTTGAAGGCGAGTCCCATAAACTAGTTGAGACATTACATGGACATGAGGGCCCTGTTTGGCAAGTAGACTGGGCGCATCCTAAATTTGGAGTTATTTTGGCGTCTTGCTCTTATGACGGGAAAGTGCTAATATGGAAGGAGGAAAATGGAAGATGGTCTCAAATTGCCACTTACGAAGTTCACTCAGCTTCTGTCAATTCCATCAAATGGGCACCACATGAGTATGGACCATTATTGCTTTGTGCTTCTAGTGATGGTAAAGTATCCATTGTTGAGTTCAAGGAAAACGGAACTACTTCCCCTATAATTATCGATGCACATGCAATTGGTGTCAATGCAGCATGCTGGGCGCCTGCTAGTGTCCAAGAAGAAGGACAGCAACCACATCAATTACGTAGAATTGCGACTGGAGGAGCCGACAATCTTGTCAAGATTTGGAAATTCAATCCTGAAGCTAACACGTACGTCCTAGAAGACACCTTGGCAGCTCATTCTGATTGGGTAAGAGACGTTGCATGGTCACCATCTGTTCTTCCACGCACTTACCTAGCGTCTGTATCACAGGACCGTACATGTATTATCTGGACTCAAGAGAATAACCAAGGGCCATGGAAGAGTACCTTATTGAAGGAGGAGAAATTCCCAGACGTTTTATGGAGGGCCAGCTGGTCATTATCCGGTAATATCCTAGCGCTATCTGGAGGTGACAACAAGGTAACCTTGTGGAAGGAAAATATGGAGGGTAATTGGAAGCCTGCAGGGGAGGTTGAACAATAGGCAAACGCTGTTGCTTCTCTCATCGCACTGTGACTTTTCAACTTCATACTCTACATAATCCATAGTGGTTGATAATGGTATATAATAAAAAACAATGAAATAAGTACAGCAACTATCTTATTATACGTTTATTAGTTTAATGCTGTTGCAACTACAGCTTCCACAAGCTTGACAACGTCGCCAGAAGCTTTGATACTATTATCCAACACCTCTTGGTGATCGGCCTTACCCAAGGAAGGAGAAACTGGATGGTCATCAGTCGCCTTTGGTGGTGGGTCCAAAACCACTTGGTTAGTTATTAAAGAAATGGCTAGCACTCTCCAACCGCAGTGTCTAGCAGCAATCACTTCTGGTACAGTACTCATACCGACACAGTCACCACCAACTAGCTTGATCAATCTAGACTCAGCTCTACTCTCGTACGTAGGACCACTAACATGTGCATACACACCTTCATGTAATCTCCTTTCAATGTTTAGCTCAGCATGTTTTTTAAACAACAACTTGCGCAAGTCCAAGTCGTAAGCATCGCTAACAGCCAAGAATCTTGGCCCATGCTCATCAAAATTGGGGCCTCTTAGAGGGTGATTACCACTCAACCCAGGAAAACTGATATGGTCGTTGATACACATTATCTCACATGTCTTAAACTCACGATTGATACCACCTGCGGCGTTTGTAATGATGGCAATCTCAACTGAATTGAAACCCTTAAGGGCGCGCAAGGGGAAAATGTTGTCTTGTGGAGTATATCCTTCATAGCCATGCAATCTACCATTCATAATGACCACTGGGACATCAGTTATGTAACCAAATACCAAAGTGCCTGAATGACCACTAACCGTGCTTGTCTTAAATCCGGGAACATCTGAATATGGAAGAATTAGAGGTTCAATATGCTTAGACACTCTGTTCCCAATCCCTCCCAAACCAGAACCAGCGATAATTAGAATTTTCGGTGCGAAACTAATAGAATCCTTCGCAAAATGAGCAGCAACCTGTTCTTTCAAATATTCAGTAGCTTTGCTTACATCAGAACGCCATTCTACAATATTAAAATCAGACATAGTTGATTGATGAAAACTTAAGAGTGGAAGGGAAAACTTTTATAACAAAGTAGATATATACGCATATATATAGTACGGATGCTGCTGGTTCTTTCTTCGCCCGATTGTTTTTTTTAGCATTTTTGGAACATGAAAAGGCATTGTGATGCATCATTGGAAGATAATGCGGAGATGGCGATTGGATCTGACACAATGGTCACACAAATATACATGACATTGTATACGTCTATATATGTCTGTTTCATTTGTAATATTATATGAGCTGGAATACGATAGCCGAAAGCACCTACACTGGATTGTGGAGGTGGTAACGAGTACCAGGTAAGTAGAAAGTTTTGAAGGATCTTTTATCGAAAGTAAGCATCGATCGATAGTGTGAAAACCTAGCCGCTGCCTAAGTGTACCAAACACTGGATTGAGTTGATATTCCTTCGGCTACGAACAAGGTTCGGGTGACAAATTAATACGTGAAGTGGATCACGCTATCAGGAGGTAGTAAATGATGTATATGGGAAGGAAAAGAACCATACGAATATTTTAATTCGCAGTAGTGTAGAAAAAAATTGTAGGAAATAATCAAACGTCATTAGATTTGTGGCAAAGTTCCAGAGTTACATGTTCCATGTTCGAAATTCAATAGTTAACGCTACCAACGTTGGAAGAAAGCATGCTCAAAGCAGAAACTCTTGCACAGCACAATAATCCAGATCGTGAAACTAGTTTTAACAGCCCAATGAATCATTAGAAAGATTTATTATCATGGTGCGTTGTGGAAGAACTCCTGAATCACATAAAATAATAAACTGTGATAGTTAAATGCCATAAATAGATGGACATCATGGGTCTTCTTCAATTGCTATTCGCTCCAAGTAAACGGTGTATGGGATAATGTACAGATGGCAAATATCAACGCCATATAGAAATGAATAACATTTTAATATATAATTCCCTTAAACTCCATGGCATCTCAAATTGTTTGACCAACTTTTTCCGTTTTAAAACTGGTGAAATTGAGCCTATAGCCGGTTTCTAATGTACAGTTAAAATAAGACTCCTTTTGCCCAACTTTGGTGTAGAATTATTTTGAAGGAGGAGATAACCAAAATTAAATTATTTAGCGATCCGTGAACCTAACAAAGATTAGTACTGTGGTTGAGCAAATTGTTGAGGTGGTATTCCCTGTTTGTACATTTGAGCAGAAAATGGTTGTTGCTGCTGTTGCTGCAAAACGTTATACTGTTGTTGTGCGTGTGCAGGAACCTGCTGAGCCATTTGCTGGGAAATTTGTTGAGGCATGGAATTGATAAATTGTTGATGTGCTTGAGGAGATAAAACAGGGGGTTGAGATTGCTGTTGTGGATGTTGCGGCTGCTGCTGTTGTTGTTGTTGCTGCTGTTGCGGCTGGATTTTTTGTTGCTGGGTTTGAATCTGCTGTAAGTGCTGATTGGAAGGAGCTGAACCAATAGTACCATCGAGTGGGAATGGAAGAGGAACAGCTGAAGAATCCTCTGCAACGTATAAGGATTTGTCGATCTGGGCAGGAATAGCTGCAATTTCTGTACCCAACTCCTGTTCGATTTTGTATAAATTGAAACGATCGTTCCAGTTAATGAAGTTGATAGCTAACCCCAAATGACCAAACCTACCCGATCTACCAATACGATGTAAATAAGTCTCAGCAGTCTTAGGAAAGTCAAAATTGATGACCACATTGACAGCCTGGATATCAATACCACGAGTTAGCAAATCTGAACAGACTAAAGTACGAACCTTACCCTGGCGGAACTCATGGAAAACCTTGTTTCTTTCTTGCTGTCTCATTCTTGCATGCGAGTAATAGCAGGAATAGCCTAGATCGGTAATTTTCTTCGCCAACAATTCAACTCGGTTGGTGGAGTTACAAAAGATAATAGCCTGATTAATCTGCAACTTGCTAAACAATGTATTCAAACAATGTAGCTTTTGTCTCTCTTCTACAAACGCATAGTACTGGGTAATACCCTTTAAGGTTAACTCGTCCATTAAATTGATTTCATAAGGCTTGTTTAGATGTTTTACCATAAAATCTTTCACTGTTAGAGGGAAGGTAGCGCTGAACAAAAGAGATTGGTGGCTAGAAGGTAAAAATGACAAAATTTGTTCAATTAAAGACTTGAAGTCACGACTCAACATCTTGTCCGCCTCATCCATAATGAATAATGAACATTCACTTAGATCTGCAACTTTCCGAGAGGCTAAATCCAAAACTCTACCAGGAGTGCCAACTAGAACATGGACAGGCTCGTTTAACCTCATAATATCATCCCTTAAATTTGTACCTCCTGTCGTCACCATGCATGACACTCCACAGTGCTTCCCTAGCGTACGCACCACCTGCGAAGTCTGCAACGCCAACTCTCTCGTTGGAACCATTATTAACGCCTGAATTTTGTTTACCTTAGGCTTCACCACTTCCAACGTAGGAATGACAAAGGCCGCCGTCTTTCCTGTACCATTCTTAGCACGAGCCAAAATATCCCTTCTTGTCAACGCAATTGGAATTGCCTCTTCTTGAATCGGAGATGGCTTCTCAAAGCCAGCTTCAAAGATTCCCATCAACAATTCTCGCTTTAAATAAAAGTCTTCAAATGTATTCCCTTTTGTATTTAAAACATCGTCTGTTTGGGGTCTCGTATCCTTCTTTGGAATGTTCAAGTTCCGCTTCCAATCGTCTTCACTCATTATTATCCTATTATGAAGTAGTTTTTAAAAAGTATGACTATGCTTTATGCTTAATAACTCACGCTTTCGCTGTATTGACAAGGGATTCTTAATATCCACAAATATGTCTCCTTAAAGATCTTTTATTGTCCTCTTTACTTGTTGTTAGCCTGATACTAGTCGTGTTTGCCACCGAAATAAGAGGAACTAGCAAAATATCTTGGTTAGAAAATTTTTCGCTACAGAAGGAAGAACCAAGGACTCAGAGGAAAACACTAGCACGTGATTTGCCTTGTCCGGGTAAAGTCAAAAAAGGATTTTAACGCGGAAAAAAAGACAGGCAGGCTGGCTGTAAGCGGCGATCCGGCGCAGTATCTGCGGTGTATCTGTGGAGGGGAACGAGTTTGTTGAGGGCTGGTTAATAACTGGGCGTTGATATACAGATCATATATTCGCTTAACAGATGCATACATGTATATATATAATGTATATCTTAATGGATATAGATGTGTGGTTTTCTATGGGTATTTGTTGTGTTTATCAATCATGTATCCATATACATATATATACGGTGTCTTATTGATGGGTTTCGCCTTAGATTAGTGTTCTATAATGTAGGTTGTGAATTTTCTTGTATCGATACTTATAAAAAACCGCGTATAGGGATAGTTATCTAGTCGTTCTCTATAAAGTGGACAGAGCTCGTCAGTTTCAAGAACTGGCAGATGAGTAATAGGCAGTACAAGGATGAATCAACCTTTCTTCCAGCCTAGAAGTCTTAAGCACAAGAACTTCAAGAAATTAACGCTAAATTCTAAAGCAGGGGGCGAGTACGGTGACAAAGCTCAAGAAACTCTTAGAGGGCAAGATGTCAAGGATAGAAAGCTAAAGACATTTAAAGAGGAGAATCCATTAGGAAGTGGTGGAGGAGAGGTACTTCTTGAAAATGTGCGGGAAAAGGGGGAGTCGCTTGAAGCAGTGAGAGGGGGGAGAGACGGTAACGGACTATATAACGGTGATGTTAATGTAGCACAGCCTTTGCACATGAAGAGACTGAAGAAACCACTCAACCTTAAGTTGGAGCATATGAGGGTCAAGTCGAAGGTGGTAATTGCACAACCGAGCCCAACGAATTCAGATCATTCATCAAACAGTATAACTTCGCTTACACCAGAGAACAACAGAAACAATGGCAACGACGATAGCATTGCTGGTAAGTTTTCGAGGTTGTCTGTATTCCAAGATAACAATGATATACAGCTAGAGGATCTTGTCCAGTTGGGCAAGATTGGAGCAGGTAACTCGGGGACTGTTGTGAAAACCTTGCATGTACCAGATTCGAGAATCATTGCAAAGAAATCGATACCAGTAGAAAACAGTGAGCTGGTAAAGAACCAGCTTATCCGGGAGTTGACGATTATGAAGAACGTTAAGGAACAAGCAAACATTGTGGGGTTTTATGGAGCGTATTACACATGTATGACGAATAATGAAATTATTATCCTTATGGAGTACATGGATTGTGGATCGCTAGATAAAATATCAAGTACGTATAAACGATATTGCAGTAGAAATAATGAGCCGATCAACTATAGAACTTCATGGTTTACTGATTTATCGTTATCGAAGATATCATTTGCTGTATTGAACGGGCTGTCATATCTGTATCAGGACTACAAAATTATCCATAGGGATATTAAACCATCTAATGTCTTGATTAGCTCGAAAGGCGCTGTTAAAATATGTGATTTTGGTGTTTCCAAGAAGATGATTGACTCGATTGCGGATACGTTTGTTGGAACATCCACGTACATGTCGCCGGAACGAATTCAAGGAAGTTGTTATTCTACAAAGGGAGATGTTTGGTCTCTTGGTCTAATGATAATAGAGCTTGTGACCGGAGAGTTTCCACTAGGTGGTCACAACGATACGCCGGAAGGTATTTTGGATCTTCTACAGAGGATAGTAAATGAGAGCCCCCCCTCTCTACCAGCACATGGCGATTTTTCGCCAGATATCGTAGACTTTGTCAATTGTTGTTGTGTGAAAGACGAACGCAAGCGTGCTTCGCTGCAGCAACTGATGCAACATAGATATATTACAAAGTATAATGCTAGTGATGAGTACCAACGGACATTCAGACATTGGTGCAAAAGGATCAAGAAAAGAATCAAAGAAGATAAAATGATTCAGCGAGAAGAGATTGAAAGGGCAAAGTTGGTAAATAGACAATTGGAAAGGTCAGCGCAGGCTGCCGCCGCTGCCAGAAGTGTGGTTAAATAACAACGAGCAAGATTAGCAGATGTTGTAAATTGAACATATACGTAAGGTAAAGGGTTATATATGCACTTAGAGCAGCTTGCTACCTGTATACCATGTTAGAGTCGATAATTCATACACACAGAATTCTTTCCTTGAGGTTTCTCCTTATGTAAGTGCTCAGGGCTGCTCTTGAGTTTTGGCATTGGAAGGTAATACTTTCTTGTACTGCTTATCTGTATTCCATAGCCATCCTTCAGTTCCCCTTACAAGCCCAAACATTACTAATACACCACCTAACCCCTTGATGGAAGCACGCCACCACTTGGGGTTTCTTTTATTAAACTCCTGAAGACTTATACCCTTAGCCTCTTCCTTCCCAGAATGTTCAAAGGCCTTCCCACTAAGAAGATATGAACCGAACCCTAAGGAGAACATAGTACTCATGATTTGACAAGGTAAGCAATCTTGTGCCTCCTCGTCTGTGAGAGTACGTTGCTCAGGTGGGTTCAAAACAGATAGTATATTGCTCTTCATTATCGATTGATATATGTGTGTACGTATGTCAGCGTTATCATGCAGTGGTTATATGAGGCGTATACATCGCGAAAAAGTACACCAAAACTTGATGATCATTGTCAAAATATTGAAACTTAAAGTTACTGAAAGTATTGCGTAGTTAGCTAGACGATGCCCGTCAGTAATGAATTCCGTCAGCGTAGGCTCGAAAATATTAAGAGGAATAATGAACTACTGCGAAAGCTAAATTTGAGTGGGTTGTCAACTCAAATTAAGAAGGAATTTGGAGACGAGGATAAAGCGAAATCTAGGCAGCATACAAACAACAAGGTCAGAAAAAAGAAGTCGCCTCCAGTTGAACACAAATCTACACCTGTTCCAACTCGTCGGTCGAGAAGATTGAGAGGGGAAAGTGTAGATGATGAAGGAATCCCAAATGTCAATGATAATACATTGATGAAGTTGGCAGCTTCAGATGGAAAGGTGTCCCCGGAAGCAAATGAGCTTCAAGAACTTCGGGATACACGTGTTGTTGGTGATATAAAATTAAGTGATTTGGTGAAAGCAGAAGATGAAGCAGAGCTCCTTGACAAGTTTAAAAGGTTTGCTGATAATAACTTTTCAAGTGGTGACTTATTTCACGAATTACAAGATTTTAAAAAGCTGCCGCAGGAGGTGAAAGAACTGCAGGATGCTTTCTCGTTAGTTCAGTATCAAGCATTCGACCCAAAGGAAATTTCAATTGGTTACGAGAGGATTACTGCAATGCTCTTCCACCCTTTACATGAAAAGAAGCTTATTATTGGCGGTGACACTGGCGGGACTGTTGGATTATGGAACGTGGTTGACGAGCGGCCAACATCAGAAGACGAACTAGTTGAACCAGATATTACAAGGTTTAAGTTGTTTAGTAAAAATGTGAGCAAGATTGAATCTTTCCCTCATTGCCCAGGAAAGCTATTGGCTGCCTCATACGACGGTTCACTGCGTTCGATTCATCTAGACAACCTTAAAAGCGACGAACTGATGGTCTTAAAGAACGATTATGATGATTATCTGGGGATTAGTGACTTTCAGTTTAGCTACGATAATGAAAATGTGCTTTTTCTAACAACTCTTGAGGGTCACTTTGCGCAGATTGATCTTAGAATGAAAACAGCCAAGTGGGACTTGATGCGCCTCTCAGATAAAAAAATTGGCTCGATGGCAATCAACCCTAGAAACCACTACGAGATTGCCACAGGTTCCTTGGACCGTACCTTGAAACTTTGGGATTTGCGAAAAACAGTTTCTAGACCTGAATGGTCCCAGTTTGAGGATTATGCAAGTCATGAACTTGTTGCTACCTATGATTCTCCACTTTCTGTCTCGGCTGTTTCCTTCTCTCCTCTAGGAGATAGCCTTGTCTGCAACGGCTATGATAACACAATAAGACTTTTTCAAATGAATCAGGATATCAAGGGAAGTTTAGATCCAAATCTTACTATCAAACATAACTGCAAATCGGGTAGATGGTGTAGCATCCTAAAAGCGAGGTTTAAATGTAATCAGGAAGTCTTTTCAATTGCCAACATGAAAAGAGCCATTGACATTTATACAAGCTCAGGTGAACAACTTGCTCACTTGCCTACCTCAACTGTACCAGCGGTACTGAGCTGGCATCCAACACAGAATTGGATTGTAGGCGGGAATGCAAGCGGTAAAGCTTACCTATTCACAGATGAGAATAAAGACTAATTTAGTTTAATTTTTGCTAATACGTTATATACAGCCCTTGCTTACACAGACTTTTGTATGTATATTTTCATTTCTCTAGCACTGCGATCTTATTTTCTATTAATTAGGTATATTTTTACTTTCAACGCTGAAAGATGTATTATCAGTAAAACAAGGCTACCGTTACATAAAGTAAATAGAGAGGGAAAATCAGCAAACGCTGTTTAATATTAGCTTAATTGACAATAGAAGGTAGATTAATAGGTACTAGAACCTGCTTCTGTGCTCTCATGAGCTCTTGTAGCACATAGGAAAATGTGTCACATGACTCCTTTATGTTAATGTGTCCTATATTTTGACTTTTCAAAAACTAATCACTAGCTTAAAAAACAAGGGCATTGTTCAGAATATGACGATACTCACAAGTATACTAACTTATAGTTTAAAGGTGGAACACGTTGACAGATCATGTCAACTGGGTTGAAACCATCAAAGTCAAGAGATGATGGCCCAAAGTTGCGGGAGGAAAAACATTACACTGAATTTTACCCAGGACTCGATCAACACGAATTATTACCTTTGTTGACAGATAAAGGCATTGGTGAAAATATAAAGGAAAGCACTCCCAAAGAGGCAGACAAATGGCATAAAGTAGATTTGAATGGTAGCGACGTAACTCATTTTAAGCAAATTATTTATAATAATAAAGTAACGTTAGAACCAATAGGATTGCAAGTAACGAACTCATCATTTAAGTCATGCAAGATATCCGTGTCGCAGCTTGGAGGTGGAAATAAGATCAGTAAACAATACCATAAATATGGGTACTCTCCTGCACGGCGTGTGAAATGCATAAATTTGGATACAGCTCCTTATATAAAGAAAGTGGACCACTTGCTGCAAAATAAGAATGATTGTTTCGCATCTATCTCAACGGCGCTTAAGGACTTTCGTGTAGAGTATGATATGGATGAGCAAGATGAGTTATTTGTAAGGCATCTAAACAAACACAGGCTTAAGGGCTCCAACAGACCAATAACCAATGAGGTATTTGAGATAATTATGACAGTTTTAGAAAGCGAATGGTTTCACCTGGAAAGGAAGATTCCACATAGGACGTCGACTAACATGGCTAACACGCATGAGTCTCAAGAGGCTTTGGCGCACTATGAGCTTTATGGTTCAGATGATGGAACAGGGTATGCAATAGACCAACCCTGCGCCATTTGCGGAGGTGCTGATTCAGACACTTCCAATGCAATCGTGTTTTGCGATGGTTGCGATGTTGCTGTACATCAGGAATGCTACGGTGTGGTGTTTATACCGGAAGGTCAATGGCTATGCCGAAATTGCATGATTTCAAAGCATAATAAACTTGTTTGCCTGTTTTGTCCAAGCCATACAGGAGCCTTCAAACAAATGAATACCGGAGCTTGGGCTCATGTTATCTGTGGGATTTGGATACCAGAGTTGTTTTTTGCCAATACACATTATATGGAGCCCATAGAGGGTGTAGAATTGATCCCCAAAAGTCGTTGGCGTTTGCTTTGCTATATCTGCAAGCAGAAAACTGGTGCATGTATACAATGTGCCAATAAGAATTGCTTTGCTGCATACCATGTTACTTGCGCGAAAAGAGCAGGCCTGTACATGGACTTTGGGGGTTCAACTTTTCTAGAAGCTGCATCGAAGAACTTCAGACCTGGGGTTAAGTTAGAAAGTTTTTGTGATAAACATTCCCCTCCCGAGTGTGGAGACTGCGAGCAGGGTATAATAAAAACCAGGAGGTACTTTGAACATATTAGGAAGGCGACACAACAGGAAGGTCAGCGATGTTTTCATTCCCATAAGCCAACTACTACTAAGAATAGATGGAAGACTAGTAGAAGTACGCCAATTGCGCCAAATCTGTTTATTGAAATACTTCAGAAAGTGCTTAACTTAATGGACTTGCAACATGTTCAAAAACTAGCTCCTGATTTTTGCAAGTATTGGTCAATGAAGCGGGAGCTGAAAAGAGGTGCTTCACTTGTAAAGAAGTTTGATTCAAGCTCTTTCAACACCTTTTCTTCTTCCGAACTTGAAAAAAGGGTAGATTTCACAGATATACTACTCAATGATTTAGATCAGCTTGAAAGACTAAGTCTACTGCTGGTTAAGCGCCAGCATCTAACACAGCACCTTGAGGACACCAAACATTTAATACAAAATATGGGACTTCATCCTGTCCGGCATATATTACAGCAGCATTTATCTAAGCTTTGGGAGTCGAAAGATTCAAAGATACTACAGACCTACAAACCCGAACTAGTAAGGATAATAGAGAAGGTTCAAAATGATCAGTATAACAGTATTGCATCTTTTGGTGTGGAAATGGATGGTTTCTTAGATGGGTTGTGCACTCAACAAGATATCCCTTCTACGATTAGGACCTCATTAACTATATTCCAACGGCAATTTGCCAAACGTTTTGAGAAAATAAGGAATCTAGATATTCACAAAATGTTATCTCGAGACTTTGTAATTAAAGACCAAGAGATTGAAGAAGTAGCATGGTCTGGACCGCTGTTAATGAAGGAGGAAGAACTTAGTGATGTAGAATTGGAAGAATTTACTCCAGCGCAGGAAAGGATGTTGAAAGCTTTCTTGAGATAATGACCACTATGTACTGTTAAGAGGCTTTACTTTATAATACAAATTGTAATTGTATATGTATGGTTTACACATTGATGTCCAGCGCATGTAGGGTAACTCCCCTTTTTGGATGTAAGTTTTCAGAATATTAAAAGCACGGGAACTGGCGTAAAAGCAGATGAATAAAAAATCAAGATACATTATTAATAGGATTCATCTGAGCTTTTTTTGCCTTGAAGTCTTAAAGTTTAGATGGGACTAATCAGACGCGTTTCAACTTGGTCTCAGAATGATTGGTGTGACTATTTATCAGTTAGTCCGACACGAGATGAAGTTACACACTATAGAGTTGATTTGAACGTTGAATCGGATAGTTCCATCACGAAGTTGAATACGTTCAAGGAATTTAGTGATATTACGTGTTTGGACTATGCTGGCTCACAGCTAGGTGTTATCGGGGTGGGAGAGAAAAATGGTTATTTAAGGTTATTCAACGTTTTGGAAGGAGCCACAGAGGAACAAGGCGGCAAAGCTTCCTTCGATGTGAAAGTCAGGGCAAAACAGCAGAGGCAAATTAATTCTTTAAGTATGAGTAGCAATGATCTAATTGCAATAGGTTTGGATCGAAACAGAAATGATTCTTCTTTGCAGATATGGGACGTTAATTACCAAAGTACAAATTCGGACATTATCAATCCATCTTTTTCATATTGCCCCAACGAAGCTACCCTTTCACTGAAATTTTTGGATGAAACGAATATTTTGGCAACTAGTACTAAACTAATAAAGGAGTTTGATTTACGAGCTCCGAATCCTGTCTATCAACATCCTTCTAGATTATCTTACGACGTGAAGATAAATCCGTATAACCACTGGCAGTTTTGTTCGTATGGTAATGATGGGACGTTAGCAATATGGGATAGAAGAAAATTAGCCTCTAACATCAGTAGCACACAATACCTGGAGGCCCAGCCTTTGTTAAAATTCGACAAACTGGTCGGCTATGGAGCTGCTTCCCGGAAATATATGCCGTCTTGTTTTAGATGGTCTGCTGTGAGAGGATCTGAATTTTCGACCCTCCATAATGGTGATATAATTAGACGGTGGAGGTTAGGCACGGTCTATAGCGACTCAGACGATAAAGATATAACGGAAACAATTACGTTACCAGCTTGTAATGTGGAATCATTATTTGTTTCCACGGTAAACGATATTTCTACCACATA
This sequence comes from Eremothecium coryli CBS 5749, assembly GCA_000710315.1. Taxonomy (NCBI): domain Eukaryota; kingdom Fungi; phylum Ascomycota; class Saccharomycetes; order Saccharomycetales; family Saccharomycetaceae; genus Eremothecium; species Eremothecium coryli. Next base: position 90,467 of record AZAH01000001.1, read on the forward strand.
TGACCGTGTTGTAACGTTTGACTATATTCCAAAAGAGAATGGTGATTCGTGTTTTATATGTATGAGACAGTCAGGTACAATATATCGGATGATACAAACTGAAGCGGTTTCAAGAGTCGCATTCAACAACTTCAATAGTTTTATCAGCAGCAGTAGCAGCAAGTCTGAAGCTCGTGAATTCCGAATGCCTTCTGGTATAGTCTTACCAGTTACTAAGGAACTAATAGCAGGGATGAAAAACCTGACCTTTGAAGATCTGGATGTTAGTGATAGCACTAATCATCTTGATAGTGAGTCTGACGACGGGAATAATTCAGATCATGAATTTAATAATTCAGACTTTGAAACCGATGATGACGAGACGGATGGCGACGATACTGTTAGTTACAGCGACCGCAGATATTTACTCAAGCCAGAAAAGCTCTTGCAAAATGATATTAGCACTATAATGAGAAAGAGAGCAGCATTGGGATATGGGCTTGACCCAATGTCCACTGTGGAGATGATCGATCACTCGAAATCTCTGCAAAACAACGCTTACATTAGAAATACCTGGAGGTGGATTGCAATAGCAAAGTCTTCTGTTGATGATGGAACTATGGTTTCGGGTGAACTTGATCTGGGTTACGAGGGTATCTTTGGGATCTGGCATGGCCTAGATGGTCTTTCAAATCAGAGCAGATATAAAGAAGGTAGCACTTTCACTGATAAGCAGTTCAATAAGGAGCTGGAAAAAATCATCTTGATGAGGAGCAAGACTAAACTTCGACTAGGTGCGACGAGGCACATAGGTACTCTTGTTAATACCTCAAAACCAATTCAACGCCGCCTATGCATGATAATCTCTGGTTGGGATTTAACCACAGCAGAAATCGAGGAAAAATATAAAACTCTCATTGCCTTAAATAACTACGAGAAGGCTGCTGGCTGGGCAGTATTCTTCGGAGATATTCAAAAAGCGATCGAAATCTTGAGCTCAGCTAAGAAAGAAAGGTTACGTTTAATTGCAACTGCCATTGCAGGTTACCAAGCTTATAAGGATATGGCGGGCAACAACGCTTGGAGGCAACAGTGCCGAAGATTATCCTCAGAGTTAGAAGATCCCTACCTTCGTGTCATCTTTGCGTTCATTGCTGATAACGACTGGTGGGACATACTATACGAAAATGCTATTTCTCTACGTGAGAGGCTAGGCGTTGCACTTAGGTTTTTGAGCGATGGCGATCTAACTCGATTTTTGGAGCGCACGGTTTCTACCGTTGTTGCCAATGGGGAGTTGGAAGGCCTAATCTTGACAGGAATAACTCCGAATGGTATTGATCTCTTACAATCATATGTGAGCAAAACCAGCGATATACAAACAGCCGCTCTTCTCTCAATTTTTGGCTGTCCTAGGTACTTCAGCGACGTCAGAGTTGATGAATGGATCCACAGCTATCGCGTCATGCTCAACTCTTGGCAGCTATTCGCCATACGGTCCAAGTTTGACGTTCTTCGCACCCGTCTCTCACGTAACAGCCAAGGTCAGGTTAAATGTCAAGTTAGACCAAGACAGATGTACATACAATGCCTGAAGTGCAACAAGAATATCAACAAGACTATTGCCCATAATCCCCTTCAGCGACAAGGGAGCGGCATCAAAGGCGTATCTGCAAAGAAATTTGCATGGAATACTAGCTCGAACCCGCAAGTGGGTGTTCCTACCCAAAAGCATTCTTGTCCCTGTTGCGGAACTTCATACCCTAGATGTGCTATATGCTTATTGCCATTAGGGACAGGAAATCTCCCTATTGTTATTGGTGCAAAACTTGACTCTTCAGATATACCCTCGGTTGTGCCCGAACCGGACAAAGTGACAAAGAATGCTAGACAATTGGTGCTTAATGAGTGGTTTAGCTTTTGTCTTACTTGCAACCATGGGATGCATGCAGGCCATGCTGAAGAATGGTTTGCAAAGCATTACATATGCCCTGTTCCTGGTTGTTCCTGTAACTGCAATGAATGACCTTTAGCCTCGAGGACTGATTGTGCCTAATATTGTTTAAGTTGTAATTGATGCTGCATTCGTCATTACTTATATAATCAGTATAAACCAATACTTTCTATGTGTTGATCATTTTGGACGACTATAGTTTTCAACGAATACCGACGGACCCCGTTAGTGTTTTGCTTAACTTGGTCTGCTTAATGTGGCAAAAGCACTATATCGTATATCATAGATCAAGCAGAGTTTGTGCTAACTGCAAAACAAAAAGCTAATTGAGCGTAAGGCACTAGATCTTCCGTATATTTGGTATAACACAGTATTGAAAGGTTCAGGCGGTACTACTACTGCTGAGGAAGAATCAAGAGGTCTTTTTTTAAAAGTTTGACACTTTTGTTCCTTGGGCTAAAAAGTATAACAGGTTGGTACTTCAACAATAAGGCTATAGAGCGACCCTGTAACATACACTAACAAGGTTTCAATTAGCATTGAATAAAGAAGAACATTTACAAACAGGCTCTAGGGCAATAGACATAATATACATTAATTTGGAGCAGTGTACTCTTGTTACATTATTTGTGATTCATAGCAGCTCCTTTTTTGTTTAGAGCAATAATAAGACAGCCAAAACAGAAGACTACTAAATTTACTTAATTAGTTGTATTTCTACTGAAATTTGGTGGTGGATCATAATTAATATCAGATATTTACGAAGAATATCCTCATCATAATAATAAGTTGTCATTGTACTGCCCAAGAATAAATAATCCACATCATGATATCTCACGTCGAGCAAGACATTCTGAAAAAGATTGAGAGAGAAAGAAACATCATTAATGGTGCTTCAACATTAAAGAAGAAGACGGATAACGTTATGGTAATTCAGAAATGTAACACCAGCATCCGGGAAGCACAACAGAACATCCAGTACCTCGAAGAGACTTTGAGCAAATTGCAGTTAAATGCTGTTCAAAAAAATCCTCCGCAGCTTCATCCAGGTGTTGGTCAACTAACAACTATATCACCTAATGAGTATAGGTTTTCTAGATTGGATTTGTCAAAGTACGATTGCCCTTCCCTATTCCAACGTATTCAGTACATGTTACAACAGCTAGAATTTAAACTGCGCGTTGAGCGACAATACCAAGCTGCAAATGATAAACTAACTAAATTATATCAGATTGATGGAGATGAACGGAGTAGCTCAGCTGCTCAGGGCGGTGCATATGAATCAAAGTTAAGGATCCAGTTGTTAACAAAGGCGTTAAAGAAATACCAAGCTATAAATGTCGACATTGATGATGGTCTGAGGGATACAAGCGAAGATTCTTTGGGTAGCCAACCTAAGTTCAGAAGGAAGCAGCTCACTGGTGATTTAACTATCGGCATAAGCTCAATTCGTGATGTTGACCACATTCAATCTCCTCTCTTCTCTAAGAAGCCAGAAACCATTATTACTGTTAAGGTTGATGACGTGGTAAGAGCTCGGACTAAACCTACAAGAACAGACAGGTGGCATGATGAGTTCAATATTCATATAGACAAAGGCAATGAGGTCGAAATTACTGTCTATGATAGGATCAACGATAGGATTGTTCCTGTTGCTATTTTATGGTTACTACTTTCTGATATTGCAGAAGAAATTCGTAAGAAAAAGGTAGGACAAGCTGGTTCTGCTGTTGCTTGGTATGATGCTACCAATGCTGCCAATATTTTACAGGATAGCAATGACCCATATGTGAATACATCCACTGCACATCTACCAATAGTTGGTATTAATAAACCAGCACGGAAAAAGCAGGAACCTGAACTTGAGGGTTCTACTTCCAATACGCAATTTTTGAAGAATCAGAATATTACTACTAACGCATGGTTTGTTCTTGAGCCTGCTGGCCAGATATTGCTAACTTTAGGTTTCAATAAATCAAACCAGAGCTCCAGAGAGGATATCATGGGTGGGTTGCGCCGTCATGGTGCCATAGTTAACAGAAAAGGCGATGTTTACGGCAAGCACGGCCATAATTTTGTTCAAAAGTCCTTTTACAACATTATGTGTTGTGCATATTGCGGCGATTTTCTTCGGTACTCCGGGTTTCAGTGCCAAGATTGTAAATTCTTGTGCCATAAGAAATGTTACAATAATATTGTGACGAAATGCATATCCAAGACTAGTACAGACACGGATCCAGAAGAAGCCAAATTAAATCATCGCATCCCTCACAGGTTTGAACCTGTCTCCAATCGTGGCACCAAATGGTGCTGCCATTGTGGTTATATTTTGCCTTGGGGTAAAAAGAACGTACGCAAATGCAGCGAATGTTTTGTAATGTGCCACGCACAATGTGCTCATCTTGTGCCTGATTTCTGCGGAATGTCTATGGAAATGGCTAGCAAAGTCTTGACCACGATCAAAAACACTCAGTTAAGTCAGAAGCACAGACAGCGCGAATCCACGTCTTCTAATTTGTCCCACGAGCAATCAAGGTTGTCCCAAGATGTTTCAATGGATGCAAACGATATGAAAATTCCATATCCATACCAAATGAAATCACCTGACCATCAAGAGGACTCTGCGGTCTCCCAAAAACAGGCAAATGAACTCGGGTATCAACGCTTTGATTATACATCTACAAGCAATGCACAACCTTTATCTGCGGATTCAATGCCGTATCAGAGCGGCGCTAAAGGAAACAATAAAATATATGAGCGTCCTGCACCTCCTGTTGGGCTCAGCGATATTCCTGAGCCTGACCGATACGCTAAGGCCTCCACTTCCATAAGTGCAAGGAATTCTATTATGGAATTGCCTTCTACGTTAGATCCAGGTCCTCTGTCAACACTTACTTATAACTTGGAGAGCCAGGAGTTCACTGCATTCAAGGAGACATCTTCAAAAGAAGATGAGTTTAGATGGGTCGAAGGAAGTCCTATTAGCACCGACCATTCTAAACCGTACTCACACACGGAAAGCCCTGTTATCGAACAGAGAAAGCAAGGTCCACCTAGCCAGAGGCCGATGGATGAAGCTCCCACAGTTGTTTCTCCAAGAGAACTTGATAATTTGAATGAGTCTTTAGACTCACAAACTGTTGCGGCTGATCCGTTTAGTAGTACATCAACTGAGCTAAAACTTGATAAAATTTCAAGCCAAGACCTCGAATTCTGCCCTGCACAAACGCTAACACCCTCTCCATTACGTTCCCATGGTGGTGGGAAACACAAGCGTAAGTCACCTAAGCGTAGAAAGGTTAGTCTTGATGACTTCGTCTTATTGAAAGTTTTAGGTAAAGGCAACTTCGGTAAGGTTTTGCTAGCAAAATCCAAGAATACAGATCGTTTGTGTGCTATAAAGGTCTTAAAGAAGGATCATATTATTCAAAACCACGATATTGAGAGTGCAAGAGCCGAAAAAAAGGTTTTCTTACTTGCAACTAAAGCAAAACACCCATTCTTGACAAACTTATATTGTTCCTTTCAAACCGAAAACCGTATATATTTTGCAATGGAGTTTATTGGTGGGGGTGATCTAATGTGGCATGTTCAAAATCAGAGGCTATCCGTCAGGAGAGCAAAGTTTTACGCTGCTGAAGTGCTACTAGCATTGAAATATTTCCATGAAAATGGTATAATTTACCGTGATTTGAAATTGGAGAATATATTACTTACCCTGGAAGGGCATATTAAGATTGCCGACTACGGGTTATGTAAAGATGACATGTGGCATGGCAATAGGACGTCCACTTTCTGTGGTACCCCAGAATTCATGGCTCCTGAAATTTTGAAGGAACAAGCTTATACAAAGGCAGTTGATTGGTGGGCATTCGGTGTTTTGCTATATCAAATGTTGTTATGTCAATCGCCATTTTCTGGTGACGATGAAGACGAAGTCTTTAACGCCATTTTGACTGATGAGCCCTTGTATCCAATAGATATGGCTGGNGATATCGTTCAAATATTCCAAGGGTTATTAACTAAAGACCCTGAGAAGAGACTAGGTGCTGGTACCAGAGATGCTCTGGAAGTGATGGAGGAGCCATTTTTCCGCAACATAAATTTTGATGATATAATAAATCTCCGAGTTGAACCACCATATATCCCTACCATCAAAGCTGCAGATGACACTTCATACTTTGAAAAGGAATTTACAGCTGCTCCACCTACCCTAACTCCCCTACCCTCAATTTTAAGCTCAAACTTGCAGGAAGAGTTCCGTGGGNTTTCTTTCATGCCGGAAGATTTGGTATTATGAGATGTTATCGGCGAAATTGTATTAGTTTGTTATATAGTTATCCATCGTTTTTCGTTGTTATCATAAGTATACTTCATCAAGTTTCATGAGTAATAAATAATATGAACTCTATTCACTACGGACAATGGACGAGAAATATCTCGAATTATGCCATGTTAAATAAGCATCACATGAGTATTACCCGCACAAACAATATAACTGTTGGTTAGATTTTGAAGGGAGGCTCAGGGAATATGCTGTTCACTACATGAACCCATAATCAAGGACGAGTAGCGATAGGCCGAATCAAACTCTGCCTTTTTAGATTTGAAGCTCAAGTAAGATGTTTAAAAGTAAGAAACTTCGGAGCGTTGCAAACGCCTTTAAATCAGTCGGTGGAAGCGAAGAAATAGGTGGGTTGAATCCTAAGCTGTTCCAGGCGCAGATACTTAGTAGAACTGGGCTAAATGGTAAGGTTGAGTGTTTTGCATTTGATTCTGTACAAAGTTTACTTGCTATAGCAACTGCTTCTGGCGACATACACGTATTCGGTAAGCGACAAGTTGAGGTTGTATTCACTTTAAAGTCCGCCTCTATTCTATCAATGCAGTTTGTGAAGGGAATTTACCTAGTTATCGTGGACAGGAACAGCTGCATTACAATAATATCACTCCTTTCAAAAAAGGTATTAAAATCCTTTTATTCTCCTTCCACGATCTCTTGCGTTCGAACAGATCCGTCTTTGGATTGGATGTTAATTGGGTTACAGAATGGGTCCATAATCGTATATGATATCGATGGAGATGCTTTATCTCCAGTAAAGATTGAAAATCTTCAAAAAAAACACTATTTTACTAGCGGCCTGCTATCACCAGTAGTGTCAATAGAATGGCACCCAAGAGATGTCGGAACAATTTTAATATCATATGATCGTTGTACTGTTATCTATTCATTGTCTACCTATGAGGTAAAACACCACTTCATTTATGAACCTTCGCCAAAAACTTTGCAATCGCTTTATCACCCTAACGGATTAAACATTTTGACAGTGCATGATGACAACAGTTTAGTGTTCTGGGATTCCAACTCAGGGAAGTTAATACAGCAGCGGAAAATCGAAGATTCTGATTTGAACGCTTTTCCGGCAACCCATGAGGTAACTGGTCCTGTAAAGAATCAGATATTGAAAGTTATGTGGATATGTGATGCAAATCCAGAGAAGACATCAATATTGATTGTTGGTGGGACATCAGATTGTAACGAATTACGCAGGGACATTACGATCATTGACCTCGGTGTTACACCGAAATATTCGGTCACTTCTTATGAAAAAATGGCCCAGTATTATCTAAATAATGTTCGTCAATGTACTTTTCTCACCTCAAACGCAGGAGCAGTCGTAGATGTGTTACCACTTGCCAGAAAATCACCTTACTTCAACAATGGACACGACCCAGCGGTTATCCTTGTTTTGTTGGATAACGGTACTATTGAGTCTTTCCTTTACCCTTCAGCACACGCAACATACAAGGCTTCACTATTTCCTCAAAGTTTAGCATGGTGCAGACCTAACACAACCACATCTTTGGCTATTACACTCCCAAAGAAACTTTGGTTAGGGATGATGGCTGCCACATACAATGGCGATCACTTGTTGAAGGGCGGCGAGGAGGTTAGGAGGAAAGAACGACAACAGGATAAACGAACAGTGCTCATGACTGGTCATAGCAACGGCAGTGTCCGTATATGGGATGCCAATCAGAGGGAGTTGAGTGAGCCATCCGTTCTGGAAGTAAACGCAGCTCTTGTACTAGGTTACAACTCTAATGCATCAAATACCGAGGTTAGCCATATCTCTCTTGCTGCTGACACGGCGGAATTGGCGATTTCTTTAGAATCAGGCGATGTGGTGTTGTATAAATTCCAAAATAACCCATATTTCGATCCGAATGCTGCAGTAAAACAATTGGAGGGTAGTGTTAGGAATATTTCCGTTAGAGGCCATAAGAGTATACTAGTAGATGTTTCTGATAGAACACCTCGCAACTTCAAAGAAGGATTTTGTCCTACTACGTCGGTTCGCGCTAACATTGGAAAAGTAACATCCCTTAGAAATAGTAATGTCGGTTTTGTTGGGGTAGCATATGATGAAGGTACCGTGATGGTCATTGATCGGCGTGGTCCAGCTATAATATATATGGAAAACTTGAAGAATTTATCTCGCTGCCAAAGCGCATTTATCACTGATATTGACTTTTCCATCATGACATATGGAAGCGACTCTTATTCTAGCATCCTTCTTTTCTGTGGCACTGATAAAGGTGAATTGTTAATTTTTAAGATACTACCTGAATCTTCTGGGCGTTTTATTGTCCAAGCTGTTCACTCCGAGAGGGCTGCTGTTAATGGTGCAATATTGAAAATAGATACTATATCTGGAAATGGTGAAACTTCTTGTACTGCTAGCATGACAAAAATGCATAGTCTTTCTCAAGGTTATATGATCGAAGGCTATGCATTGCTTGCTAGTCCCAACCAAATCAGGCTCTTCTGCCCTCGGAAATTGAAGATGACAGAATTCATATCCAAGGTCCCTTTAGTAACTGCATCTCATTGTTTCATCCCATACAAAGCCGAAGCCACTGAACAAAAAGTAGCAGCAGTGATCATAGCACTCCACAATAACTCGGAGGTGACCATTCTAAGTTTTCCTGAACTACATTTGATAAAGACTTTAACACTTCCTCTTATTGCACAAGCTAAATATATGAAACACTCCTCTGTTCTAGAAAATGGCGATGTTGCGCTTCGTTTAGGCCCTTCTGCTGCCTCCCTGATATCCATTAGGTATCATAGTGGAGCAGAAGATAGCTCTGCGACACCTGCGCACCAGGAGACTGACATTCTATATAACAAAAGCTTGCGCATTCCTGCAAGACCTCAAATTGGTTCTCTTCAATGGGCTCGTGGTACTCCGATACTCAAGGCTAGTGACTTAGATCAACTTCTAGGCGGTCAGAACAGATCGCTTATCTACGATGAGAGTGCCATTGCACGGAATACTTTTTCAGCGACTTCCTCGATCAGATCCCGGGATCAAGTAGATGAAGCATCTTCTAGCACCTCATACCAAAAACCTGTAAGATATGCTACTAATAAACCTCCAACCTCTTGGAGATCATTTACCCGCAGCGTGCAAAATGGTATGGAGTATATAGAAGATACCGTTTCTGATTATGCAATGGCTGCTAACAAAGCTGTGGATGAGAGTCTGAACCAAACTCGTGAAGATTTAATCAAAGGGGCAATCAAGAGTAAATTTGGCCTCTAGAGGTCAAGTTGAGATGTATAGTAGCTTATAAGTCTCTACAATATACTGGTTTTTATGTGACATCTTAACTTACCAACATGTTCAACTCCTCCTACCGGATAAAGTTCTCCAGGAAAAAAACTAGCGGCGACATCTTTAATCCGCTGTGAGGCAGACGGATTCTTTCTTTAAACAAGCTTAAACCAGAACGCTGATAATGAACAAGAGAGGCTTTATTGTTGAATCACCTGTTGATCCTGGCAGTACGGGAGATGCTCAGAATTATTTTAAAGGTTCATGCAGGACAAAAAAGCTTGTGGTTGACCGTGAGCAGTGCCTGAACCCCTTGCTAATCGCATCCTTCCTCCGGACATCGAGAAATACTACAGATAGTGTAGTTAACCAAAGGAAATCTGCACTATCTAACCAGGCCCCAAATAGTATTAACGGCCGTTGCAGTGAATTTCTGTATAATGAGCTCCGCCCATCGTGGGAAATAAGAAATAAAGTCATTGATTTCTGTTCTAAGGAGGCTACTATGCTTAGAGAAGAGTTAGAAAACTCGCCCGTCCGTAATACTGATAAAACTATAGGGGCTGCTGACCCTCGCATCAACCCATATGGTGTCTCCGAAATCTTTGAAGAACAACGCCTCCGCTACAATCAGGTCACAAACTTAGAAAACTGGGTACGCAATGAAAGGGCCGTCGAACGCATCTTGCAAGTACAGACTCTTAAGAGTCTAGGTGAGATTTGCGAGCCAGCTAGCAGGTTACTAAGTGAATTCAATGCACTCACTAGCAACAAATAATTACTTTTGGCTGGAGGGTTATGATTCTTGGATTGGTGGGGTGTGGCTGTGAAGAGACAACCGAATATATAATGTATATAGCCAATAAGCTCAGTTTTAATGAGCTTATACAATTTATGTGGGAGAGAAGCGATAGCAAGTACTTTGAGTCGCGTGCATTAATCAGCGCAGGTGTTCTTTTCGTAAGCAGAAAATAGGCGAGATAAAAATAAGCTGATTTTATCAAACTTTGACTGAACCTTCTTCTGAGAACACAAAGGCAGCATTGCCCAATGAACCAAGATATACCAATACCGCAGTTAGAGGACTATGGTCTATCACCACATAATGGTTTTCTGCCTTTGGAGTTCCCAGTTGCTCGCCTTAGCGACAAATATTACAGCGCGTGGGAAGTGATTGTTGAGAGATTGCCAGCTTTATTGCTGTCCAAGAGGCTAAGGAGCCTGGTAGATAAATTGCCCACTCTTGAAATCAAGCCAGAGTTAACAAGTAATATACCGGAGTTGCGCAGAGCGTACGTAGTGCTCACTTTTATTGTAAACGGTTATATTTGGAGCGAGGGCGAGCCATGTGATACACTTCCGGATTGTATATCGAGGCCGTTGCTTACAGTTAGTGATGCTTTGGGAGTCATGCCGTTGTCTTCCTACTCGTCAGTTGTCCTTTGGAATTTTAAACCAATTTTTGAAATGGACTCAACAATTGAAACGGGAGATGTATGGGATCTCTCAAATTTAACTACCATTAACACTTTCACAGGTTCCATAGATGAAAGCTGGTTTTACCTTGTATCTGTATACTTTGAAAGAGTTGGAGCACGCATTCTTGGGGAAGGGCTGCAGGCTATTGAATCTGTCAGGTCCAATAACTCCACCACTGTGATCGCTTGCCTCAGGAAAATTGCTGAGGGTATTGATGAATTAAGTACTTTATTGATGCGCATGGATGAGATGTGTGATCCATACGTATTTTATTTCCGCATAAGACCGTACTTGGCTGGCTGGAAGGGTATGGAGGATGCTGGTTTGCCGGAGGGTGTCAAGTATGGCAGTGATGGCCAATATATGAAGTTTGCAGGTGGCTCCAATGCTCAAAGCTCATTGATACAAGTGCTTGATATACTTTTGGGAGTAGAACATTATCCTTTGGGTAGGAAGAATAAGGTTGATTCAACCATTTCCGCTCAAAGTGGAAATTCCTACCTTACTGAAATGCGCCAATATATGCCAAGAGAGCACCGCGAATTTTTGGAACATTTAACAGCAGTTAGCAATATCAGAGACTACGTATTGTCAAATCGGTCTAATGCAGAGCTTACTTTGACCTTCGATGCTTGTGTTGCTATGATGAAATCATTCCGCGACAAGCACATTCAAATTGTCACCAGGTATATAATTTTGCCCTCAAAGAAAGACGCTGGAAGATCTAATCAAAAGCGGACATGGATCTCTAAAAAGTCTTCTAATAACCATTTAACTGGAACCGGTGGAACTTCTTTGATACCCTTCCTAAAACAATGTCGTGATGAGACTGGCAGCACTGCAGCCAGTGAATGGGGTAAGAAAATATTAAGTACGGCTGTGTTAAGCACTACAGGAACACCTCTGGTAAGTTCAGTAAAGGGGGATAGTTCAGGTATGCTGAGATCTGAAGGCCATCCTCTGAAACGGTTGTCTTCTAATGAGCAACATGTCGATAATGACTGCAATTCTTTTACCCAAACACCCGTCAACCATTGGTAAAGCCTTCCTTGACGTGAGCATATATTATATGACCGCAGCTCGTTTACGTAAATATCTTTTGGTTTAAATTATAATGCCACTATAGCTTAAACTAAGTTACACACTCTGCAACAGGCGAGTTATTTCATCGGCGCCATCATGATGGCATTCCGAAAGCTTTTCTCTTACCACAGTTACGAGGTCAGCAGAGGAGACCACCTCACCATCATCATCCTTGTTTCCTTGACCCAACTTCTTAACACGCAATTTGCCCTCTAAGTATTCTTCTTTACCAAGAATAACGGCTACACGAGCGCCTGACTTTTCAGCAGCGTCAAATTGCTTTCTTGGATTAGCTTTTGACTTATACAAGTATTCTGCCTCGATATCAGCGTTCCATAATTGCTTGGTTACAGCCATTCTTTCAGGTAGATATCCGGTCCAGTCTTTACCGCCACCAAATGCCATCACAAAGACTTGGGTAGCAGCTGGCTTGATACTAGCAGCTTCCGCCCTTTGCTTGATTAGCGAGAAGATTCTTTCAACACCAAATGATAGACCAACACAAGGGATAGAAACAGATTTCTTACCTGAAGCCTCTGCAAACATGTTAACTAAGTTGTCGTAACGACCACCTGCTGCAATAGAACCAACACCAACATACTCAGAGGCGTCGTCGGAGTTCTTGGCTTGAGCTTTTGCCTCACTGGCATTTTTTGGTGGTGCAGAAGCACTGGTTACAGCCTCATAGATGACACCTGTATAGTAGTCCAAACCTCTGGCTAGAGAAAGGTCAAAGGATATGTAATTGTTAATGTTAAAAGCTGTTGTGTACTTCGTCAAAGTAGCCATCTCTGCCAAACCTTCAGAAGCTTTCTCGTTAGCCAAAATGGCTTCATCCTTGGATAGTATTTCGTAAACCTCATCTAAAGAGCCATTCAACTTCACGTATTCCCAAATCTTGTCAGCAGTTTCGTCGGATTGACCTTTTTCTTCCGTAATTTCCTTCCTGACAACCTCCCAAGGCGACTTATCCAATTTATCAACAGCAGAGGAGATCTTCCTGACGTCATCTTGCTTAACACCTGCAATATCGAAAATACCGTCCAAGATCTTCCTGTGGTTCAATTTTATCTTGAAATCCTTTATACCCAAACCCGATAAACCTTCAACAAGGATCGATAGACACTCTGCATCTGGGACCATGGATTCATAAGAACCAGCAATGTCAAAGTCACATTGATAAAATTCTCTCATACGGCCTTTGGTCATAGCAGGCTGATCTCTTCTGTATACCTTGGCTATGTGATATCTTTTTATATTTTGTACATTGTTCATCGCTAGATATCTAGCAAACGGAACAGTCAAATCGTAACGCAAGGAGCACAATTCACCACCTTGGTCTTTTAGATCGTAAATTAGCTTTGAATCTTCGCCATACTTTCCTGCCAAGATTTCTCTCAACTCGAAAACAGGTGTATCAATGGTGACACCACCGTGTTTCTTAAACAAACCAGAAAGCCTATTAAAAATAGCCTCTCTGATGACCATATCCTTATCAGCCCAATCTTTGGTACCTTTAGGGGTCTTTAAGGAAACTTGTAGCTTTGACTTTTTAGCTTCATTGGTTGTTGCGGCCATATTGCCAGAAGCATTGTCTACTTGTTGTGCCATATTCAAACTAAAAAACCTACCTGTTGCTTTTAAATTAATTTTTGGGACTTTGAGCATCCAGTAACAACCGAGTAGGAAGCAATATGAGTTGACTTGTTGTAACCAGACTTAAGGTTCTGACTGATGTTTGTTACTACAAGAGTTTCAAAAATTTTCAGTCGGTTGACTGCGATGTACATATATACTTTAATACGGTTGGTGAATATAGGCGCTACTACAAAGTAACCAATGCACATGATAGGATCGTCATCGAGGAGAGATCATGAGCTACTCTGTAGCAGTGTTGGTTAGTTCATTTTGGATTTTATCCTCTTGACAGTGGCGCTGAAATCCGGTGTGCTATGAAAGGTGATTTTACCTTTGTCCATAATAGCGTAGCTAAGGTAGTTCTTTGGCTCTAAGGGTTCAGACAAATTAGAACGGGGTAGTATTTCAACGTCGTATCCATTAGAGTCTTCGCTAGAGGAAGGATTCTTGTCAGGAATTGCAGGAGCAAATGCCGCATATGAGCTATTCACTAGTAATGTACGCGGTCCCTTCACCTTTATGTAGGCATTAGAGCCCCTCACAAGCTTGACGTATAGGTGTTTGAGCCAATATAATGTGAGATTCTTGGCGTGTAGCAACGTAGTGTTAACAGTAGTCCAGTTTATATTGGTGTATTTGCCAAGTACAGTGGGACCCACGGCTGCAGGCTTCGAAGGAGCCTTTACTGGGGGATGCAAGTCAAATCTTTGGATATTTTCTTTGATTTCAAGGGGGTTGATACCATTAACTGCTAGAAGATTATGGGCTTTGATAATTATTTCCTCAGATTTATCAACGAGGTCAATCTTATATATGGTACCGGGGGCGCTAACAAGGGCATTGCCACGACCTTGGAGTTGTTGGTACCTGGAGCCAATGCATGACCAATGCTTCTTAGTAGGCAGCCTAAATGGAGCGTCGTTTACACTTAAAGAGCCATTAGCTTCGTAAGCCAAAATGCTGTTTTTGCCTAGGACAAACCAATCAGCTGTACCATCAAGTGTAAGAGAACATACTGTTTGTAGGGAGGAGGATTGCAGACCCAATCGGAACAAAACAGAGCTACCCGAAGTATTTGGCGCAATGAGACAGTGGAAGGGGCCCTCGCTGTCAAGCTTATGAAAAATTGCAGGTTTTAAGCTCCCATAACGAAGTAATTTAGACCATGGTTGAATCCATTGGTGCGACATAGAGATGGAATCCAAATTTGACGAGCTAAAAAGAGAGACCAAGCAACCCCTTCTAATCAATAAGGGAACCAAAGGCTGTGTAGTTGCACGAGCAATAAGGCCTGGCTGACCTAAAACCTCGAATTGCGTTGAATTAGACTCCACGGAGGGGAAGAGATCTTCAGCCTCAACATTTGGCGCAGAGATACTTGAAGGTTTAACAGCTGCTGAAATACTGTCTGCCCTCAAAAGTGTGACCGATCGAGTGAACACTTTCTGCATCTAAGGACTTCAAGGTATAAGTATTCAAGAGTACCACTCACTTGTCTTTCTTCTCCTGCCACCCCAATTGGTTGAAAGTGTTTTTCGCTGAGACGTGAAGCTACCGCCACCCTAATGAAGGTCGGGTAACTTCACATGTAATACAAGAGGTAGTTAAACATACACATAGATAATGGGTAATTGAATACTGTAATAGGTGTGATGCAATGCTTTGTGTTTCAGCCCTTGCCCGTTGTTCTTTGTTTGTTTGAACGGATGCGAACTATGAGAAAAGGCTGCGGATTTTGTAATGATGACAACAGCTTAATATGGTATCAAATACCATGCGGCAACAGATAGGAACATGCCATCATGCGTAAGTAGTTATTCGTCGTCGTTAACACCCTCCTGCTGTTTGACAAACAGTGCGCTACTTAGTGAGAATATACGGTCTTGGTCTTGAAATGGGTGGCTATCATGCGAGGCGTGCTTACCGAAGCCATCAAACCCCTTCACAATGGTTCCATATTTACTGGAAGAGTTCCCAGATAGGTAGTCAGTCTCTTTATCGAATATTTCTTGCTGTATTTGGTCCCATTCTTGTTCTTGCTGTTTTTTATCCTGAATGGCTTGTTTGAGCTTTCGCCTCAGCTCTTCATATATCTGTCGTTCTTTATCCATTCTAACAACACAGGTAAGGTGAATGGTTGCCCAGATAGAGGTAGTGCTGGTACTGGTCTTGGCTGTATGTGTATTTTACTAGTTTATTAGCAATATCATGATGCGAATTTTCATGTTGAAAAAAGATGCTCCGTAAACACAACTAAGGCATAGTTGAACGCCGAATCCTAAAATGCAAGTCCCAAACGAAAGCAGCTGTGCAACGATGGAGAAAGCGGTCGTGATACATTTTGGCAAACATTCTACGGTAGTTGGCTTCAGCAATCGTGAATTGCCGCAGGCTGTGTTGCCCTCCTCGTATCTCAAAATAGACGATGAAGAGCCAGTGTTTGGTCTATATCCCCTTTTGCAAGCCACCTCTGGCGCAGTTTATACGCTATTTGATAACCGTGGAGTTCCTACTGACTGGGATATGCTTGAAAAATTCTGGCTTTGGATCTATAAAACACAACTACATGCATCTCCAGAAGATTTTGCATTGTGTATTACAGTACCACCGGACCTGTCAACAACAGTCAAGAACCAATTCCATGAGCTTGCATTGTGCAAGATGGGTGTCCCTGTAGTACAGGTGATTAGCGAGCCGCTGGCTGTCACGCTTTCGCTCGGTAAAAGCACGGCATTGGTAGTCGATATCGGTGCATCCAAGGTTACGGTCACGCCCGTCGTTGACGGCGGTGTCATTAAAAATGGAGTCCTGCGTTCGAAGTACGCTGGTGATTTCCTCAACTATCAACTGATGAAAGCTTTAGATGATAAGGAGGATGCAGACTCACTTTACTATTGGTTACAGTCGCGTACCTGGATGCAGGACTTCAAAAGCACCATGCTTCAGGTATCGCCGATGAGGCTTTCAGAAGTCGAAAAACACATGCAGATGCAACCCATGAGTTTTCTGCCTATACCAATGGAGGGTAAGAAGAACTTCTTATTCAAAAGGCAGAAGGTGGTAACTTGGGATCTGAAAGACTGCTACAAAATGGCCGAGACGCTCTTTGACCCAAGCTTAGTATCACCTGAATTTGAGCGTTCAGAAGGCCTTGGAGACCTTGTGGGCAAGTCTATCAAGAAATGTGCTGCCAGTGTTACTTCAAGCAATTCCTCATCGAGTGGCGTTGCAGCTGTCGTTTCTCTGGGCTCCTCTTCGGCCACTCCAGAACAAATACACGCAGCGCTACTGACAAATATTGTCGTGATTGGTGGAACTTCTCTATTACAGGGTCTCGAGCAGAGACTTGTGAACGAGTTGAGCTTGCAATTTCCACAGTACAAGCTCTCCACCTATGCTACACCTGTTTGTGTTGACAGGCTACTACAGAGCTGGCAAGGCGGTGTCAACATGTGCCATCTTCCAGACTGGAAGCTTGGCTCATGGGTTAGCAAGCAGGAGTACCTCGACTCATCAGAAAAGTGACTCTAGTAGGGCTATATAGAACGCTAAAATGTAATTGACCATCATCTTAACCTATAATGGATGACCTCACCTTCGTACACGGCGATTCGCACACAACCTGGTAGAGGGGGCGGTGTCTAGTGGGTGCTGCTTTAAACTAATTCTCTAAAGCAGCTAATACCACTTGGCCTAGGATATCATTCACCTTACTTCCAACCACATCAGTGTTAGGAAACCAAACATCTGACATGACTATTGCCGCTAGATTTTTAAGATCTCACCTTATCACAAGCACTTCCTCTCCCCCAGAATCAGGGGCCAATACGGTGCAATTATTCCTTGACTACTGCTGCCCCTTCTCAAAGATCCTCTTCCTCAAATGGTATGACGAAATTATCCCCCGCATCCGTGATGATCCTTCATTTCAGATTGTCTTCCAGCAAGTCGTACAGCCTTGGCATGTAGGATCCCTCTTCACAAATGAGGCGGCCCTCGCCGTTGCGCGTTTGAACGCCGACAAATTTATCGACTTCTCAAGACAGCTTTTCATTGCTCAGGAGCGTTGGTTTGACAGCAACACCGCCCACAAGACCCGGGATGACATATACCATGAACTGGCCTCTTTCGCTGAGGAATCAGTCGGCGTCGCCGCCGACCAAGTGTATGAGCTGTTGCGCATCAACTCAGACGAAGGAAATAAAGTCACACGTGACTTGAAGTACTTCGTCCGCTACCACCGTCAGCTCAGCGTCCATGCTACACCCACTGTTGCTGTGAACGGAGTTCTCACTGCGATAGAGTCTTCTACTGCAACTGTCGATGCTTGGAAGGTTGTCGAAATGCTCTGCTAACTCTGCTACAGTACCGACTCCCGGCCTTGCCACAATTTAATCCAAGTCACGTGCCAGCACGTTCCTTCAAATGTCCATAGGATAAGGATACATGGACACATGTGGACATCTAGATTTGTGGACTTTTGTAAACACTGCCGGAAATTCGATGATTGCGCCATTCGCCATGCGTAAGGGATACCCTTCTCGATAAAGCTATCCCATTGGGTCCTATTGAGAGATTACGTTGATTGTGGCCCAACTCATATCGGAATGGCTTAATTTTTAAATTGGCTGGGGCTTTTGGCCTTAGGATAAGAAGGGATTGGTCGAGATAGAGTCATCATGTTCATGGCAAACGCTCCTTTGTACGCTCTACACTCAAGGATACGTAAGATGGCAGCACATGACTGATTCCGAGGAATAATAGTTTGTGCTCATAAATCGCTATACTGCCTTAACACTTTTTTTTTTATCTTACTATATATATGCATGTAAAATATATATAGTGAGCTTTTACATTGTTAGTGTCGCGTTTTCTGGAGTGTATTAATATTTTAATCATCCACGCTTAGGAAGTTAAAGAAAAGAGTTACTCTCTGTCGGTTGCATTCAACCTTATTAAAACCCCATTATATACACAAGCCTCGGCTAATATATTCTCCCTACACACCTTTGAACAGAAGTTGAATCTGTTGAAACGCACATTTACCCAATAAAAGAAATATAAAATCATGGTGATGGATTTAGTGGAAAAAACAGCAGTTTTGCAAAAGTACCTTGAATTGGATCAAAGAGGTGCTGTTATTGCTGAATATGTTTGGGTTGACTCTACAGGTAACCTCCGGTCTAAAGGCAAAACCTTGAAGAAAGCCGTGAAGTCTGTTGATGAGCTCCCTGAGTGGAACTTTGATGGTTCTTCTACAGGACAAGCTCCCGGCCACGATACCGATGTGTATTTGAAGCCAGTAGCTTTCTACCCCGATCCTTTCAGAAGAGGTGACAACATTATTGTCTTGGCAGAGTGCTGGAATAACGACGGTACACCTAACAGGTTCAACCATAGACACGAGGCTGCCAAATTATTTGAGGCACACAAGAGCGCTGAGATGTGGTTTGGTCTAGAACAGGAGTACACTTTGCTTGATCAGTACGACAATGTATGCGGGTGGCCCAAAGGAGGATACCCAGCGCCACAAGGGCCTTATTACTGTGGTGTTGGTGCTGGTAAGGTATTTGCAAGAGATTGTATTGAAGCGCACTATCGTGCCTGTCTTTATGCGGGTTTGCAGATATCAGGTATCAACGCAGAAGTAATGCCGGGCCAGTGGGAGTTCCAGGTAGGTCCCTGTGAAGGTATTGAGATGGGAGACCAGTTATGGATGGGTAGATATTTATTACATAGAGTTGCCGAGGACTTTGGTCTAAAGGTTTCTCTACATCCAAAGCCTTTGAAGGGCGACTGGAACGGTTCCGGTTGCCATACCAACATTTCGACAAAGGAGATGAGACAGCCGGGTGGCATGAAATATATTGAAGAGGCCATTGAAAAGTTGTCGAAAAGGCACATGGAACATATGAAATTGTATGGCATTGATAATGATCAACGGTTGACCGGCAGGCACGAGACTGCTGCTATGTCTACTTTCTCTGCAGGGGTTGCCAATAGAGGTGCTTCTGTGAGGATCCCACACTCCGTCCACAAAGAAGGGTACGGTTACTTCGAGGATCGTAGACCTGCATCCAATATTGACCCTTACTTGGTTACAGGTATAGTCTGCGAGACTGTCTGTGGGGCTATAGAGGATGCAGACATGTCTAAGGAGTTTGAAAGGGAGAGTTCCTAATTCCAGAGCAGATGAGGCTGTCCTCTTTCAAGCAAGAACATATATGATCTTCTGCTTTATCAAATACGGTTGTCAAAGGGCCGGTACGTTTTTATTGGGTGGGAGAATTCCGTCATCATCTTTAATTAGAGCGATGTTATACATAAACCTCTCTTAGCAAGGTACATAAGAACACACAGTATATTATAAGTTCATGTAATGTTGAACCATATTTAAATTGCTTGCTTTTCAGTAGAGTCCTGATGGCCTGTTTGTGTCGAGCAGACGCTTGATAACCTTGCCGGCGCCAGGCATTTAAGCAGCGTCATACTCCTCTGTTACCCGGACATAAGATCTTGGGCTTTTCCGTAATTTTATACCATACCTGCAACCGTGGCAAAGGGGCGGTAAACGGATAGACACCTAAGACAACATCGTCACGTAGGCGTTAACTTGAACCATAGGTTGCAGGCAGTTACATTACGGTAACAATAAGGTAACATTGGTGACTATAGAGTTAAAGAATATGCACAAAAGCGCCCAAAAGATTCTGCTTGATAGCACTCACTTTCATGAAATTAGAAGTACAATTGCGTCGAAACCAGTAGCGTGGGATGCATTAGTTCGAGCAGCAGAGGTGAACGAGCTTGATGCGGAAATAGCGAAGACCTTGGAATCCACCTTAGTTAAGTTTAGCAACACGAATGGACGTTTGGGGTTCAGTGTCGAACAATGTCTTTCTTCCCTAGTTCACTTATTATCGTCCTCTGGAAGCCAGGATGCGCGGCGGACTGTTGTTAACTTAATTACAGTTCTTCTAACGCATGATACCTATGTTAACCAAGCGCTAGCATTTTTCAGGAGCTCGCCAAATATGGTCAACTCACTCTATGAAGCTACATTGAGCACAGAAAATACAGACGATCAGTTTGTGCTTATTTCCACTTTCAATGTCGTCTCTTTGTTGATTCAAGAGGATCTTCAAAGTGACGAGTTAGTAGAGCAGTTACTTGTCAATCCTAACTACTTACGGGTGCTACGTAACATGGAACAAATGGATACATGTTATGTGTGTATACGGTTATTACAAGCTTTAGTTGGTGTTAAACGGTATAGGTTGCTTGTGTGGGCGCATGAAGGGGAATTCATGCCGCTGTTGTTCCAGAGTGTGGGGCAGGCATTGGAAGCTAAATCTCCCATGCGCGTAGCTGCTAATAACAGCAATAATCTTGGCATTCAGTCTCAGTACTATGCACTAATGATCATCTGGTTACTAACCTTTGAGCCTTCTATTGCGAGCGACTTGGCTGTTAGGTACTTGCCTGATGTTTTGAAGTTACTAAAGGTGGTCAAGATCACTATTAAAGAGAAAATAACCCGTTTGTCAATTGCGATTATCCTCAACTGTTTGGCACCCAATGTAAGAGGACGTAAAGCTACTATAAAAAACCTGTTATTACTTGGGTCGGCATTGTCTATCATCCAACAACTTAGCGAGAGAAAATACAGTGATGAGGAGCTACGTACAGACCTTTCAAAGCTCCAAGAGCTATTGGAGTCCGAATACCAGGAGTTGACCTCCTTTGATGAATATGTCGCGGAATTGGACTCTAAACTTCTCGTTTGGTCCCCTCCTCATGTGGACAGCTCATTTTGGTCGGAGAACTCCAATCGCTTCAAGGAAAACAATTGGAAGCTTTTTAAACAATTGCTGCAAGTCCTACGCGAATTTAGCGCTTCTCAGGACTCGAGACACAACATTGCTGTCCAGGTTGCTTTGAACGATATTACCCACATTGTTGAACTGCAACCTGAATGTGTGGACGTATTGGGAAAGCTAAATGCGAAAGTTATTATAATGGAGTTATTAAACCACCCGGACTCCAAGATCAAATATGAGGCGTTGAAGACTACGCAGGCCTTTGTTGCGAACACTTTTAAATGATTTCATCAGATAAGCACATAAGCATTGAGTAGTTGTTTACGGAACTGTATACTACTTATTATGTATATATATATATGTATGTATGTATGTATATAATCACCTATCTATATATGCATTGTGTTCCTCCCGTATTTAACCATTCCATAGTTACAAACAATTAATTACTAATCTATGAAGTAGTGTGCACCATGGACCCAATTTGCGGGAGGTCTTCTTCTTCCGAGTCATAGTCAAACATGTCTGTACGATAAAATTGATCAATGTTGCGAGCCTCGTCAAACTCCCGCTCCTCCTCCTCATCAAACTTGAGTTCCTGTAGTTTATTCTTTAACTTACCCAAGAAGCCAGAGACACCAGAAGAGAGATGAGGTGTATCAATGGCAAGATCGGCAGTACCGGGAGTACCAGAACTGGCACTTACATGATTCATACTTTCCTGGAAGAAGTTACTAATGGATTTCCTGCTTCGGAGGATGGCAGGGCTTTTGCCCACGGTTTCTATTTTCCTCTGTAATAGCTCCCCAAAATGACGGGTAGGAGACAACTCACGCTTGCTCCGGCGGCGTACTTCATCCTCGAGATCACGAAGCTCCTTTTGCGCCTGCCGAAGTTGCAACTGTAGCTCTTGGATCTGCCCCTTCTTGGCGGCTAGTCGATGCAACAGTTCGTCGGACATCACATCATTTACATCCGTATGCTCGAGGCTTGAAGGCTGGGGCGAAGAAAGATCTTTGGTTGTACTCTTACGAGGTGAACACAGTGGTGATTTCAAGGCCAGATACTTTCTGGGCGATTCTTGTGAGCCCGCACTGCTAATAGGTTCATTCTCACCGCTCTCAGTGGCAGACGAAGATAGCTGCACAAGGCCTTGTGCTGATTGTTCTTGCTTTTCAACAATTGATAATCGATACAAACCAGTCGAATCACTTACCACCCTTTGTGCTGTACTCATTTTCTCTCACAGGCCTAGTTTTGTTTTGGGCTTATTGTGAAAAGAGTATCTTACCAGCGCGACATGAAAAAACTCACTAAACACACTCTCTTAATCACCGCTCGAAACAAAGTAAGAATCCCTACGAAAGACCTACCTGAGATGGAGAGAATCATCGCCAGTTTTGCGCTAAAACAGAGCAATGAAAGCTTACTAGACTTTATTGACTATAAAAAACCCATTCCAGCTGGTGCAACGAAAATCGCCCTTCCTGATGATAAAGCAGCAAACTTTATCCGGACAACAATCGCTTTGAAACGCCTATCAGGCTCGGAACCGACCCCTGCCCTGTTCGGGGCGGCTTTGGAACAGCTACGAACACTCAGCAGGATAGCAGAGCTAGAATCGGGCTGGATAGTGTACCCTCTGTATCGGTGTGCGTTGCAGCTATTCCAGCTAGCTGCCGCGCTCGACTCTGAAAAAAGTTCAACACACCAGTCCAATCCCTCTCCCAATGCCCCAGACACAGATGCAACCCCCACAGCACAGCACCCACCACAGCCCAGGGTAGGCGACCTCAAGACCGAAAACTTCCTTACGCAATGTGGCCGAGCAATCCACATGACTCTAAGCATGTGTTTAAAAGACCGCGACCCAAGCCCGTCGAATAAGCGTAGCGGGAGTTACTACTTTTCAATACTGCTCTTCCGCACCTACTACAGACTTCGCGCCCACGGCCTCATTACTAATTTGGTCAAGGTATTAGAGTCACGCGCGCATGACCTGACCCCTGTCACGCTAGCGTTCGGCGATCGTCGCTCCTTTACGGTTACGTATTGCTACTACATGGGCCGCTACTACATGTGTCGTAAAGGCAACCACCAAAAGGCCTTTGATTGGCTCTACCTGGCTTATCTTGAGTGTCGTTCTTCGTCATACCGCCAGCAGCAGCAGATCAAGACTCTCCTCTTCCCAGCCGCATTCCTAGCTCATCGTATATATCCAAAAACCGAGCAGCTGGAACGATGGGACGCCAACGCCACGGGCGTAGACTACAAGACCATCTTCTCGGCCGTGCTTAGCGGCAACGTCGCCGCGTTGGACCACACCCTAGAAAGCGAACAACGAAAGCTGCTGTCACGTGACCTATATCTCCCGCTGTCGCACCTTCGCCCGTACGCTGTGCTGCGACTGGTGCGGTCGGCATGGGTGGCGAGTGGCTGTGGGTGGCAGGTGCCCACCCGTTTAATTGCATGTGCTGTTGAGCGTGCTGTACCGCCGGAATACGACGGAGGCAAGGAAGGCTCTGACGGAAAAACCGAGGATCTTCTCGATCATACCGAATGTCTTGTCGCAGGTATGATAGCGCGAGGCTTTGTGAGAGGTTATCTGTCTCATGGAAATCGTGTACTGGTCGTTAGTAAAACCGAGCCGTTTCCAAGACTAGGCCGCAGCTCAGAAGCTCTCAAAAAGAAATCTTACGTTTTTCCAACGGCGCGATAAGAAAAGAACGAGCTCATACGCGCGCTCTTCAATGGCCGAAAGGATACGAAAACGACTGACACAATCGTAGCGTAAAAAAAAGAGCGATGACCTCGTGGGCACCCTTGAAGGCTAGGGTCCCTAATTGAAGCATGACCATAGTTCGCAGTGGCAAATAGCTGTGGCCATAATATGTATATATAAAACGGAGTATTTGACTCCAGGTAGTCAGATGTGTGTGTTGCTGTCGATTAGAAGAAAAAACCACGAAGACCAGAATACAGTTTAATGGCCTTTTTAGTTTTGACCTCAGAATTGTCCGAGCCCTTTGTTATTCCTGCTCTCTCGCCCGTCACTCCGCCTGCGTCGCGCAAAAACAGCATACGCACAGGCCCTTCGTGCACCCCAGGTGGCACTTTGAAAGTTTCGGTACAGTAGGTGCGGGTCACCAACAAAACACGAGGCTAGGATGCTATCAAGCTACTCTGCGAGTAGATAGATTGATTGGTTGTAATGTTTTCTGTCGCTACGGCGGTCGTTGTGTTATTTATTCCGCCCCGCTAACAAGGGGCGTGCGCGTATTTAACGACATACAAAGCAGACATATTTAGTGTTTTAATCCATAAAATAATAAGCTAAAACTCGGTCTTGTGGGTAGCTAGAAGGCGCCGACCCCTTTGCCGTAGAAGGCTGTACCCACGCCGCCCAACAGTACTAGCACCAAGGGGACGGGCTTGCTGAACCTGGAGGGGATCCCACGGGCCATTCCAGCGACGAAAACGACCATGCTTGTTCCGAGCGCTAGCTCTGCTCCCCTAGGCGAGCCATGGCGCATTAAATGGCCTGCGTACAGATAGGCGGACCCAAATATGACGCCGGAGGCGAGAGAGGGTATTGAGCGCTTGCGGAGGTAGCCAGCTGATCCACCAGCAAGAGTTAGGGCGGCAAAGATCCAAGAAGGGTCCATGTTTTCTTAGTTCTTCAGGTTGCTTGTATTTTTGTTTTGTCGACAGGGAGATAATGTAGGGCAATCCGTCCAATATTTATAAGCGAGTGGGGTGGGCCGGGTAACATGATCTTCGAGAGAACGGAAAACGTAAACAAACACTCGAAAAAGCTTGTTTGACCCACGTGAACTCGCCTTTTTAGTCAGCTCCTAAGGCTCTGCCGTCCCAGACAAAAGGGGAATCTTTCTGTATCTCTACATAACCTGTTAACCATACGCTAGAAGCGAAAACTTTAAAACGATATATTGAGATGTCGGACATCCAGAAACTCCCTCCTAAGATCCAGTATCTTAAGCTGAAGCGTACCACGGAACTCAATAATAAACTAAAAAAAGAACTTGCACGCGAGCGAATCACAGCTTCGAACGCATGTCTTAGCATCATAGATTACACTTCAACGAATAAAGACTACGCGCTTCCAGAAGTTTGGGGGTATATGAAACCTGGCGAGAATCACTTCCGCGATGAAGGCGGACGGAAGTTGCGCCGTGGCGGTGCTAACGGTGTGGAAGATGCATCCTGTTGCATACTTATGTAGACTATATCAATTTTTAAAAGGCGATGCGAAGATATACAGCACGATTCAAAGGACTCTACAGTTTTAATTTAGCCTAGTTGTTTTTCCTCTTTAACAATATTGAATTCCGAGGCCGCGCCTGCGCTACCTGCGTTGGCATCACCCTCTTCATCGCAGCCGCACTTATAGTCCTGTAAGATATTGTGGCAGTTGTATATTTGCTTCTTGAGATGCGTATTCACTAAGTTATGCATGGAACAGCCCCATAGAGAGGCGGCCTGCCTGCTGGAAGTTTGTGGGGGGTGTTCCTGGAGCATCTTAACAAAGTGGCGGGAGCACTCACCGCATGGATAAAGCTCTGCATATAGGTAGAGGAAGTTCTTAAGTTTATTACGCTCCTCTTCAGTAGGACTTTCAGGAAACCTGGCAAGTAAGGTATGGAAGAACTTCCAGGACGCCCTGCCTAGTTCTTCCTTAGCTTTCTGGTCAGGCATGCTAGGCATGATGGCTTTCAATTCGTTTGTGGCGATCGCGGGTGGGTACCAAGGGTCGTTCGGGCCGTCATATGAGAGGTTCATCCCGGAGTAGTAGTACCACATCCCAAGGAGTGTTAGCCCACAAGTGATCAATGCTATCCTATGTTTCTGAAGTTTCATCTTGTTGCCCTCGAGCTCTTTAGTCCTTCTGTATTGTAAAGGAGGGGTATCTCTATGCTTTAGCTCGAGGCAATTTTCTTGATGTCCCTTCCGACGTTGATATCCATCTGATCACGAGAAATCATCAACTTGCGCCTTCACTCGTCCCACAGAGGGCCATACACGCAGAACAAACACAAAGTGTGACAAGTAGAGCCTGTATAAGACTGCAATGGAAGAACAGGACCGTACTAGGGGCATACATCTGTTACAGGTTAACGAGGCTCGCGAAATGCATTCAAAACTGGTGAGTGCCAGACGTCCGGGGGGCGCAGGAGCTAGTAAGGTATTCAAAGACGTCAGAGACACAACCGTCTTCTTGCCACCACGGCAGGTGGTACCACATACCCCAGTAAGCGCTACTTCCATGGATGATGTAGAGGATGCTCAACCGAAAACAGCGGCGGCGTGCGGGCACAGTAGACATCGTGGCAACAATCCGAGAAATCCTCTTTGCGTCCATTGTGGAACAGTAATTATCCCTTCTCCCAAGGCATCCATGCCGTTTGAAGATACACCTTCGATTTCGATTGTCGACTGGACTGTAACAACACGGAAGAAGCCGATATTGAATTCAGTGGAGCTGGATGAGTGGGATAGATTGCTGCAAGGGTTGGCTCTGCCCGAAATGATCTTCGGGAACAGCTTTGTACGTGTAGAAAATAAGCGGTGGAACTGGACGTTAGAATTTAATGCAATAGATGCTTTAAAAATGGTGCAGCTTGAAGATTCTGGTATTCGTGTGGCTCATGCCCACAAATGGATGCGCAACAAGGTTTCAAGACAGAAGAATGGCCAGGAACTGGAGGAGGCATCGCTAGATATCTCACAGAAATATGATTGGACATATACAACTAAATACATGGGCTCGTTGACAGGTGAGCCGTTTGTGCGCGATGATAGTGTAGAACTACCCCTTGACAAACTGTCGCGGCCAGACCCTATACTGTTCTACGACGACATGATTTTATTTGAAGATGAACTCGCCGACAATGGCATCAGCATTTTGAATGTGAAGGTGCGTGTGATGAATGAGCGGATGTTGATATTGAGCCGCTTCTTTTTGCGTGTTGATGATGTTCTATTTAGAGTGTTTGATACAAGAGTCTGCATTGAGTTTGACGAAAACGTGGTAATTCGAGAGTTCAAGCAGTACGAGGGAGATTATAAATCAGTGCTTGCAAAGCATAAGTCAACACATTCCCATGATCCAAAGGCAGGCTTGCGCGACAGCAATTGGGTCGTACAACATCTTGGGCTCATCAATAGGGAGTGTTATGTTCTTCGAATGCAGTAGTCGTGCTTGAGCAGCACATATTACTAACTGATTTTTACTATTTCATAGGCGCTCCGTATTGTATACTTAAGATCACTAGAAACTCTATTTTGCTTTAGCTACAGGTAAGGTTGACATGATAAACTTCGCAGTTTCTTTGTCTTGGGGGTTTCCTGTAGCTTCAATCTCCCCAAGTTTCCGGTAGCTTAGCTGAAGCAGCTTTTGTTTCTTGAGCTTCGCACTGATAATACCGACGAGGGACCAACCCTTGACAAAGGTCTCGGATAGCTCCACTGCTCTCAGACTGTTGTCTAGTGCATCCTGAAATATGTTGTCAGCGCCTTTCTTACTGCGCATCGCCTTGTAGTATAATATTTCGCCCAATTGTGCAAACGCATGATAGCTAAATGGACAGATAACCAGAACTTCCTCGATACAATAAGCTGCCTCGTCAAACTGACCTATAGAATAGTATTCCATTGCAAGAACCCACCAGAGCTCCGCATCTAGCGGAAATTTGTCCACCAACGCTAACACATTTTTGAGCCACGTTTCCTGCGGGATATGTGGTCGCTGTATAGAGAGCAGTTTCTTACTAGCGAAAAGGTAGTCTACGGAATCGGTGTCAAATTCCAAGGTCCCATTGATTAGACGTTGTAAATATGATTCTGCATTTGTATCGCCCTCTGTGATCTGTATCAGAGTAGCCTTCATGACATGCAGCTTGGGAGAATTATTACCAAATCTATCGGTCAACGTACGGTAAATGATATCTGCCTCAATGTCTTGGTTCATGAACACGGTTAAGTAGAAAAGCATTTCAGTTAAGCTAATACTATCGATTTCGGTAAGATTTGGGTCCCCGAGTTTCAAATATTGTTGCAATTCCAGATACAACTTCTCTGTTTCCTCAGCATCTAAAGTAACATAGTGATGTGTAATACAAAGGGAAAGTAGACGCTGCCTAATATGTTCCATAGTGCTTTATTTACTTGATTCCTGCCGTAAGTTCATTCTATTCGTAGTGGGTGGCACTCATAATAGTGTTGTATTAGAAAACTGATATGTGATCACATGATTAGGTAGTTTTGCACGAGCTTCACGTATCTTGAAAAATTTGCCATCGACAAATAAGCTACTACTTATATACCAACAGGATACTATCTACTAACAGTTACAGCTCACTGAAATTCCAGTATATTTGCCCTGGGAGATCATACCAATCAAAGTTTGTACATATAACTCAGTTTAGTGGCCCATAATGTCGATTAATATCTGTAGAGACAACCATGACCCGTTCTATCGTTACAAGATGCCTCCAATCCAGGCTAAGGTTGAAGGTAAGGGTAATGGTATTAAGACAGCAGTGCTAAATGCTGCAGATGTTGCGCGTGCATTGAATAGACCAGTTCCATATATTATCAAGTTTTTTGGTTTTGAATTGGGTGCACAAACCTCCATTTCAGTTGACAAGGATCGTTTCCTAGTCAATGGTGCTCACCAACCGTCTAAGTTGCAGGATGTATTGGATGGTTTCATCAACAAGTTTGTTCTCTGTGGTAGCTGTAAGAACCCTGAAACTGAAATCATTATAACAAAGGATGAAAACTTGGTCAGAGACTGTAAGGCATGTGGTCAAAGAACCCCTATGGATTTAAGTCATAAACTATCTTCATTCATTTTGAAGAATCCTCCAGACTCCATGAAAGATGGTTCGAAGAAGAAGAAGAAGGCTGCAACAGCATCGGCAAATGTGCGTGGTGGTGGTCTATCTATTTCCGACATTGCACAGGGTAAGTCTCAAGCTGACACCGTTGATGCGGAAGAGGGAGATTACTCCGATGACGATGAATTGGCTCGTCAAATCAATGCGGCAGCATCTTCTTTAGAGCAAATTGAAGTCAAGGACGACGAATGGGCAGTGGATATGTCCGAAGAAGCTGTTAGAGCTAGAGCTATGGAGTTGCAAGGCAACGATAGCGCAGTTGCCAAGTTTTCTATCCTGGAGGAATTTGGTGAGTGGATTTTGTCTGAAGCAGGGGAGGACAGAGATGATCTTCCAAACGATGTAGAAATCTACAAAAAGGTTGTCGAGATGGAATTGCTACAGGAACCTAAAGTTGCATGTGTACTAGGTCAGGCTCTCTTTGATGAGGATATCTACGAGCAAATATCGGAACATAGCCAGCTGTTAAAGAAGATTTTCATTAACGACGAATTCGAGAAGCAATTCCTTGGTGGTTTAGAAAGATTCCTAGGGTTGGACCACCCAGAACTTATCCCAATTCTTCCAAAAATCCTAGCGAAATTGTACAATGATGAGATTGTCTCCGAAGAACAAATAATGAGCTTCGGAACCAAGGTATCTAAGAGATTTGTGCCTAAGGATGTTTCCAAGAAGGTGCGTAAGGCTGCCAAGCCTTTTATCACTTGGTTAGAAAGCGCCGAGAGCGAAGATGATGACTCTGAAGAGGAGAGCGATTAGAGTGGCTGTGAATATAATAGCCCTCTATCCTTAATCTCATATATATGTACATTATTTTTGAGCGTTTTATATATATATATATATATATAAAGGATAATAACGTCTATCTCAATCCCACTTTAATGCAGACGCGTTTCTGCTACTAACTGTCCACAAAATGAGGGATGTTCACAGATGCATTAGATAACGAAGGAATTCGTTTCTGGCGTCACCACTATACATACTCTAAAGATACAACAGCGTAGGCTACGAGCTACATGTTGGAGGAACTAAAATCCTGTTGTGTCTTGTCTTTCGTTTTACTTTGTAGATATGCCTTTGACTGAAAGATGTTTAAAAAATGACAAAAAAGTAGAAATGGGTCAAAACAAACAAGCACTTAGAACACGGTTAAGAACATAAAAGCTCACTAACAGTTATTTGGTTATTGGCTTTACCAGTCGCTTATTTATCTTGTGCATTTAGTGAGAAGTAATGCAGAAGACAGATGTTTTGAATAAAGTAGAGAAAGGTGAGAAGCTTTCTGTGCTCGATGGCGAAAACAGCAATACAACAATTAAGAAGCGTGGAAGGCCTAGGAAGGTACTCATTACTGTCCCTGCAAACTCGTCTAACGATGAATCCCCACATATAATAACTAACTCTAATACAGTTGTACTAAAAGAGAACACACCAGAAGCCTCTGGGGAAAAGTCTGCTAATGAAGGTAAAAGGCCAAGGGGAAGACCTAGGATACATCCTATAGAATATAATAAGGTAAAAAAACCAAGGGGAAGACCAAAGAAGGAACAGAGTTCGTTAGAGTTTGCTGATAGACAACTCCTTCATGCTGTAAGGCGAGACGGAAGTGAGCCAGATGGAACGCTAGTACCCAAAAGAGGACCAGGGAGGCCACGAAAGGCTATAACGACTGAACAAGCTTCTGAAAGCACTTCTGCCATCAAGCGGAAGCCTGGAAGACCGCGAAAGTTTCCTGAGGGGTCGCTTACATTGGCTGGTATAAAGGTCAAGAGAGGTCCCGGAAGGCCTCGAAAAGCAGATATTAGCTCAAGCAAAGAGGGTACGCCAGCTGCACTTGTTTCACCGCAGCTCAGCAGTGATGTTAACAATGAATTCAGAAAAAATCAAGCGGGAGAGATACCAAGCTCTGCTCTTGAACATGTAAATGCGCTTATTTCCCCGGTCAAACATGTAGAAATTGTTTCTCCAGTGAAGGAGCATAGCACACCAACGAAAAATGATAACGCCAAGAGCCCCGCTACTGTAGGTAATAACGAATTAATTCCAAGGAGACGCCAGCGAAGCAATAGTAGTCACACAAATGTTGAGCCTGGTGTGGGAGCGGAACGTCTTGTACGCTCTGCAGGCGACGTATTTCAGGATATACATTTAAAGGAGACACCTAACAAAAGACAGAGATTTCATTCAGAAACTCAAAGGAATCTTGAATTGGATAAGAAAGAGTTAAGGGGGGACCTACTGCTGTTAGGCAATCCAACTATTCATTCTGATTTGCCCCAGAAAGGATCCATGAAGGCACTAGAAGTGCGTAGTTCTATAGAACCAAGTTCAGATGTAACTAATGTTACTGAATCACCACGCTCGCCTATTGATCTGACATTCTCAGCAGGTACCCAGACGCTTGGTGCTAGGAGCTCTAGTAGCACTTCTAATGAAGGTATAAACGAACATTCTGCTGAAGATCAGCTAAAGTTAGGTGGTATCAATGAAAGTGGCTCCAACATTTATGCCACCAAAAAAAAGCGGAGACTAAAAAAGACTGGTGCTGTGATCTTGGCTGAGGATTTATTGAAGGAAGATTCCAACATTGTTGATAAGCCTTCCCACTCAGATGTTTCAAACAAAAGTATTGTTTTAGACTTTGCAAGAAACCACCCCTCTGTATCAAGACAAAAAAGCAAGGAAGATAGCAAAATAGCCAGAAATAATATTCTTGACGATAGCTATGATGCATTTGAATTTAGTAATCACGGTAACAGTGGATTCATTATCCCTATGGAAGCCTTCAAATCGCCTAGGAAACAGAAGACAATTACACCTACAGGGACAGACAAGAAATCTAATGGTATTCTGGGAATCTTGAAGAATACAGCACAAACTCTACAAAATATATCTAGGACACCAAGACACATTTCGATCGGACACGCTAACAATGTATTGGATGGCATAGACACTAATATTGAATTTAGTGACGATGAAAGCGACTATTCATCATCGTCTTCTACACCAATACAAAGCCCGCGAAGGTCACCTAACCTTAGGCCTATCCAATCTATGCACGATATCATGACCCCGGTAACCAACGATGAATGGGAACCAATACAACCAACGGTCACACCAACAACAAACTATGCCTCCAGCAGTCCAAGACATGCGTCTAATTCAATGACAGGCGCACAAGTAAAAAGTACTGATGAACTACCAAGGATTAAGAAATTATCAGGTGATAAGAATATTTTACAATTGGATAATTTCCAATTGGATGATCATGGGACACCAGAAACATCGGCTATTGAAGGTCGTAAAAACAGTAGGTCTTCTATTAATGTTGATATACCGGCACCAGATCAGCGTTTGCCTGTTTGGAAGCGATTACAAAACTCTTCCTTCTCCTTACTAGATAGGGACCGAAGGATGCTTAGTAAATTCCTACATGGGCTTCTCAGGTATGTTAATATCAATGAAGCAGACCTGTCTAACGATATTGACGGCAATCTCAACTACTTCATTCAACAGATGCCAGAGAAAGAATTGGATATGAACTTTTCTGAGTGGTTAGATTACAAAGTGGATGCACTGAAACATGAATATGTTAAGGATGTTGAAAGCAAAAAAGAGCTTTTAGTAGAGCGTTTTAAGAAATCGGAAGAAATGGTTAGAAATATCACTGATAGTAGTATCTTACTTGAATTGGCTTCAAGGTTTGGGATCAATTACTGTTAGGCTGTATGAACTTTTTTGTATATATATATATATACATATATATTCTACTAAGGTTTTTAGTGTAGTATAGTAATGTTAACATGATGAAGTTTTGACTAGTTTAAAAGCCTGTTTTAAACGTCTGTACGTACGTACTTATATATATATACATATATATATGCAATGATACAATTAGACATCATGCATGGAAAAGATACGGATATAAAAACCACAGTGATAGTTATTTATGACTCTTCCAAAACTTCGTCGTCGTCTTGATCTGGAGGTGGGCCATCTTGCGTAGGTCTAAAAACTGGGATTTGAAACTGGGAGAATAGCTGACGGGCAGCAACTGTCTGGTCATTGGTTACAGCATTTCCATTAACAGCAGTGCCATTCCCTTGAACAACTGCCATTTGCTCGTTATCCCATAAAGTACGAGCCCTCAGAAGAGCAACCTCTCTTTGCCTAGTTAACACAGCGACATTGTTTTTAAGGTATAACCTTAAAACAACAGTATCCAACTTATATTTCCTCAACATCTCCTCAAACCTTGGTGTCCATATCATTCTCCAAATAGTAATAGCCTTTACATCCCTTGGGTTGTTTAATTCATAGATTCTTTTTTGTATATCACATATGGTACGGTTCAAATCCACAAGCAACATGTAAATATGTGACATTTCGGCTAACATGGATCCTGTATATTGAAATTGAATCCTGATAATGCTAGAAACATTAACTTCAAAGTCAGCAATACGATCATTTAGAGCATGGAACTTCCTGACAATATCAGCTAATTCACTGTTCAGGTCATTTGAAGCTCTTGGTGCAACTACGCCATCATGATCACGCCACTCGTTTCTGAAGGGCTCCTCGCAAAAAGATTCATCAATTAAAGGCATTAACTCTGATACGTCTTCACCTGTTATGCAGTCATCTTGTGGAACCCTTTTAACAAATGTGAACAGGTCATCAATCCTTTCAAAGTTGATGTTTTGGAAGGGTTCATTAGCTGCATTGAACATACTGGAAGCTGTCATCAAAGCTGCGCTTTCCTGATTTATATCATCAGCAATCCTTCTTAGAGCCTCTTCTTCTGTTTCATTAGGCCTAAATAACCCCCTAGCAATTAAGAATTCGATTAATATTTTCCGAACCTTTGTAGTTGGACCATCTGTTGGTCTAGTCATACTCATCAAATGATGTCGTAGTTTCTGAACACCTTTGCCAGAAAAAACACAGAAGATTTGGCGCTGGTTGACGGTGAACTCGCTAGGAGGTGGGCGGCAAAACTGAGTAATATCAGGCCGTAGGAACGATGGAACAGCAGTCAAAGATAAGTGGGACAATTTTGGGCACGCCATAACCAACTCGTATATTGGATATATTGTTAAATTTGTGCAGTAAGAGAGATGTACTCTTTCTAACGTATCGTTCCTGCCCCGTAAAGCAATCATATTTAGTAAACCTTCATCGGTCATTTGTGAGCATTTAACTAGTCCAATTCTTTTTAACTTTGTTAAATCTCCCAACTCATATAGTGTGTGATTAGTCAAATTTGTACAACAAGCAAAATCGACATATTGGATCCTTGGGCAGTTCTGTATTAACACTTTGACACCTTCGTCTGTTATATTAAAGCAATGGCCAAAATGAACAGTCTGTAGGTTTTTCCCCAACTTGGATAATGCAACCAAGGAATTATCAGTAATTCTACTGCATTTACCTAGGTAAACATTTCTTAGCTTTGGAGCTAACTGTACTAACTTTGCTACTGTTTTATCTGTTATGCTTTCGCAAGCAGATAAGTCGACAAGTCTTAAAGCTGGCAGGTTAGATACATTCAAGGATAGTTGGGTAGCAAATGCATCACTGAATTGCATGTTCTGTGTTAACCTGAACTCACGCAATTGAGGTAGTTCCGTCATTAGTGTGACAATACTTTCATTGTTAATCTGCGGAGTAGACGTCAAGTCTACTTCGACCAAAAGGGGACAAGAACGTGCCATTTTCACCAATAGATTATTTGTTATGTTTTTGTTAAATGTAATTTTAACCCTCTTTAGCATTGGGGCATTTTCAACAAATCGTTCAATAGCGTCGCAAGAAACCAGGTCTGCTCTAGGAACATAAAGACCCTGGATTCTTTTACAATCGGTCGCCAACACGTTAAAAAGTTCATTGCCTACCTCTCTGATACCAGTAATATCGACACTTTGTAGAAATTTACAACCTTTCAAAACTTTGGCGATTGACTTTGTAGTAACCTGCTTGCAAAAGACCAAAGTTAAACGTTCCAAGTTCGGACAGCCAACAAAATGTAGTAATTGTGCGTCCGTCATATAATCGCCAACAAAGGAAAAATTTAGCCTCTTTATCATCGACCTATAATCGAAGATAACTTCAGAAGCTGGTTTGCACATTGTATTCATGAAAAGATCTAGTTGGGGCTTTTTGTTAATATGAGGTCTATAATATAAAAGCTTCACGATAATAGCAGCCCACGATTTGCAAACAGTTAACAATGATACAACATCAGATTTTTGTCCAACGACCTCCAAAACCAAAGATAAAATCTCCTGTGGCAATTCATTTAAGGGAAATATATTGGAATTTGTCATAGAATTCGTAGAGGCGCTCGTATTAATAAAACGTTCGCCATTATTGTAAAAGTTGGAGAATGGAACTCTCCCTATACCCTGATGGTGGGAGGTTTGGGGCTGGGATATGCGGTCATTGGTATTATCTGAAGTGTTGGACTCAACCATCAGCCTTAATCGGTCCCAGTCAGATTCATCCATGTGGTTTTCCATCAACGCAATTTTAATCCCTAAATTCTTATGTGGGTCCCAATCCATTAATTGCGTCTTGAAATAATCTACAGGATTTCTCAAACACTCACCACTGGATTTTGCTGCTAGATATCGCTGCACCTCCAGCTTAAACTGTTGCATAGTTACTTGGAAGTTACCTCTTAGGCGCTGCATGTTTAAGGTTTCCATTTCCACTGCGCGCAGCCTTATCCGCTGTACTTTAGACAATCTACTAATATAACGATTTTCAGATTCTGGGTCACTTGGGTCACCATTCCACTGTAACTGACCAGACTGTAACTGTTGGAGTTTTAAGTTATCGGCTTCAAAAGACTGTAGTAACAACGCTTTCCTTTTACCTATGGTTTCTATCGCTTTCCTGAATACAATTCGTGCCTCGGACTGGAATGACTCAAAAAACCGTCTCTCCTCCGGCGTTGGTGTCAAAACAGCAGGATTATGCTGCTCATCCTGCAACAAGTCAATGTCATTGTTCGTCTCCACTGCGACAACGGGCATAAAGTTGGTGTTTAGCTGTGTAGGTCTTGCCATAGGTACGCTACTGTCTGAAGAGGCCGCCAGGGAAACTGGCGTCCTTGCTGATGACGCAGCTTGTTGGAAGAACCTTACATTCTGGCTTGCTACATCCCTTGGACGATCCCGCATTTGCTGATCATTTAGCTGGGATATATATGCTTGTCCTCTTTGTGTTACCCTGGAGACTCGTTCGCGGAACTCCTGGGAGTATTGCTGTCTATCTGTATTAGAGCGCGACGGAATAGGATTCGTAAACCAGCTTGCTGGTAGCCCGGACATAGGAAGCTGTCCACCGTTAGAGTTGCTTGGGTTTGAGTTGTTTGTCTCACTCGTCATAGTAGCAAGAAAACCTCTTTTTCCACTATACTTCTCACCAAACGTTAATAGCAGACTTTGAAACTCCGTCCAGAAAAACAGGACCAACACACAATCGTCAATAGAGTACTAACCAAGCAGAAAATAACCGCTTTTGCTCAACCACCTACCCTTATAAGAAAATAGCCTAACAGAACCTCCTATCTCGTTCTCACTAAGCTTGAGGATCCTTATACTAATGATAATCCGCTTGTAATATACGAACACTTTCCGATAGGGCCTGTAAACGTAAACAATTCCTATCTGTATGGCACGCTCTATTGTATACTAACCTCCTTCCCGTAGAGTATTAAAAGTCAGCTTGTGTATCAAACACAGTATTATTGTAACTTAATAATTTTCTTTTGAAGGGAAACAGAAAATTGATATTAATATACGTCCGGAAACTGCAAAATCAATTAAAAGTCAAATCAACGTCCTTGTATGCTTCCTACAGTTCGTGACTCTCTAGTATTCTCCTTTGCCTATTGCTTCCTTCCTGAAATTGACGAGTTGTACCTCTAGTTGGGTGGCGATTTTACAATGTTCCTTGGTTAACGGCTCAGCGCGGAAAGCATTTCTTCGCGTAGGGTTGACTTTTAAGATCTTTTGTGGAATTTGAATCACTGTTAACGATAAAATGTCTACTAGTCTTGTACAATGAATAGACAGAGCTTGAAGGTATGGAAGCTAAGCCAAGAGAAGTGTGTTCTGGGTGTGTTTATTAGGTCTCAATTTGCTGCTAGCGCCAATCAGTTTCCGGAGTGCTGCTGTTTGTCTACATGGTTTCCAAGTTATCACAAAAACATACATTGGGAACAGTGCGAGAAGCAAGACTCCAACCTCTTACAGAAGTCAGGATAGGTAAGTAGTTATCAGGGGAGATGGCAAAGCTTAGCAGTGTGATTTCATAGTACACATGCTGTGTTTGAGTCAGGGTGGCGTCTACTATCATTTAAGGTGGCGCTAAAAATTAGTGTTACCCTGTCAAGGTCGACAACCTTTTTCAATAGGCCAAAATTTTTCGAAATCATGTCTCTATTATCTATTGAAGGTGAGATAAACAAACAGACAGGTGTAAGTGCCAGATTCAAGAGGCTTTAAAGCTCCAGTACCTGCTTTAAAAGTGTTTGTTTGAAGATAATTGAGTAATATTGGACACTTTATCGTACCTTGACACTTCCTCAGGATGTCTATATTTTCAACGCCTTTGAAGAGCAACGTCGGGTATAGCAGCGCGCTCATTCCAAATAACGCACCAGCAACGACCCGGGATGGAGATTTGAATGTGGCAGGAGCGAAGACCACGGCTATGCTGAGTAACTCAGGCGCGGGGTCTATTGCCAGTAATCAATTCCAGCTTTCTTCTTATAACCCGATGACCATTGATACTTCCAACGAACACGTGCGGATCACAGGCTTAGGAAGCACACCTCCATTGGAGTTAGCATCGCAATACGTTAGTCATTTGCAGCGCCGAGATGCGATGACGCTTGTGCTAGATGAGAGGTCTTACTACAACAATGGAGTGAACTATAATTTTTCCAAGGATGTGGGAGGTCTAGGGGCCTTTACGCCATTCGAGCGTGTGAATGTTATTAACATTCCTGATGAAATACTGCAAGAGCTTTCGCGAGCAGAGATAAGGAATGATATGGGGGTGTTCCCTGAGCTAGATAGATGCTGGATAATCATTGATAATAAGCTGATATTGTGGAATATCAAAGATCCGGCAGATTTCCAATCTATTGATGATATCAAGCATACTATATTGAAGGTGAGCCTTTTTAGGCCCAAGAAGGGGGTATTTGTTGAGACAGTCAATTGGATTTTGACAATTGCTACTCCATTTGATGTTTATCTTCTTGCGATTTCATATAGACCAGGTACGGGTGATTTGAACATTTATAATACAGGGATGAGTGTGTCTGTAAATGGTTTGGATGTTTCAGATATTGTATCCTATGAGAAGACTGGTCAAATATTCTTTGTTGGAAAGACAAACGGCACCAATATTTGGGAGCTACAATATTCGGGCTCTGAGGACTGGTTTAACAGTAAATGCAACAAAGTATGCCTAACACAGCTAGCGATATCCAGTTTACTTCCAACTAACCTTATATCGAAGTTTCCTGGTAGTGGGCTGCTGCGCTCTCTTTTTGAAGAGGAATCTAAGTTTTCACAGGAATGGATAGTGCAGTTGGAGGTAGATCAGTCCAGGGGGGTTCTATACTCTTTGTCATCAAAATCTATCATCAGAGCATACAAAATTAATTCCAAATCATTGGATGGTCCTGTGTCTATTGAGCCTGTATATATTAAAAGGATCATTGGAACCTCTACCGCAAAAGGCGCGCCAATCTTGGGCAATAATTACTTACGGATAACAAAGATTGTAGTTGTGAGCCAAGCCGAAAATAGTAACTTATTTTTGGTGGCAATTACTATAGGTGGTGTGCGTCTATACTTCAATGGATCATTGAGTTCTAGTAGTGTAGAGGCCCTAACCTTAGAATCGATTAAATTTCCACCTAGTTCTGTTACACAGGAGGCCATTGAACAGGAGCTACAACAGCAGCAGCAGCAACAACAGCAACATCAACAGCACCCTAAGCTCATGCCCTTATACTCATCGTTAAATTCCACTGAGTCCATACAATTGAAATATCAAAAAAAATCTTCTGTCCTTCTTGAGACAACGAATGCATCTACTATCATATCACCGGGTATGTTTTTCTGTGCTGTAAGCAAGAAACCCAATGTAGCCCAACAGAACTCGAACAGCGCTGCGCAGGTTACAACGCCGCAACATAAGCTACTTGTTAGTGTGCCTGACTACGGTATATTGAAGAATCATGGAAAGTACATTGAAAATGCTACCTTCTTAGATACCTCCGGTCCTATTAAACAGATTGTTCCTCTAACACCTTTGTTCAATGCTACTAATAAGCCAGAAGGTTATGCCAATGCATTTGCCACCCAATATTGCGTTGAGAGTTTAAAGGTTGTGGTTTTAACTACAACATCAGTTGAGATATATCGCTACCGTACCCCTGATCAGGTGTTTGAATCTTTAGTGGATAATCCTTTACCATTTGTTTTGAACTACGGTTTGGTAGAAGCATGCTCCTCGGCTTTGTTTGTCACTTGTAAATTTACTAGGGCTGAATCTTTGAGATCTAGTGCTCTGACTTTTTTCACTGTGGGTATCCCAAATGTAATTGAAATTAAACCAAGATACAATAATTATGCAGCTTCTGCTGTTAACTCTCTGTTAACAAAGGCTGTCGTCACAGCTACTCCACAAAAGTCAATAAATAATATTGATTCTAATGGCACCAACAATTTCAATTTGGATGATGTTATTCTGTCGGCAAGGTTCTATGGTATTGCTCTTTTGGTCACTAGACTCTTCAGAGATATTTGGAATAAAAATATTTTCCTTGTTAACGAGTCAGCGAAGTTTGATTTCCAAGGTAAATTGATGAAAGAGTCAGTACCAAATGGTGACCTAATTACCATGGTTTCTATCTCTAAAAGTGACCTCGAGTACTATTTGTCATCAATAATGATTTTGAATGAGTTCTTCTCTGCTTATGGTACTTCGATAACTGCTGTAACTTCTACTGGGATCAGCAGTGGTAAAGCTGTTGATCGCTCTGAAGAGGTTGCCTATCAAGCCGAGGGGATTGCTATTAATGCTATGATAAGGCTAGTGCAATCCATGAAGGAAGCTTTGTCCTTTTTAAATGTTCTTTTTGAAGAAAGTGAAATTGAAGGATATGAGGGTCAATACTTGGCGTTCAAAGATATAATGAAGTTCTTAAACCTTGATGTTCAATCAGAGTTGATGAACTTGAAGTTTAAGGATATTTTTGCACCAGACAGTCAATCTAAAGGTCTAGTAAGAGAAATTCTTTCCTCAATTATAAATAGAAACATTTCTCGTGGTGGCTTTATTGAATATATTGCTACCGCCTTACAAGAACGGTGTGGCTCTTTCTGTTCTAGTGGTGATGTTCTAGGGTTCCGTGCGGTCGAACACTTAAGGAAAGCAAAGGAGGTTGGTTTAAGAGACTATGACACACTGAACTACCACTTGACAAACGCTATCAGGTTATTTGAAAAAATTGTTGATGATATTTCGATTGACAAATTGAAGGAAGCTGTTTCTATCATGTTAGAGCTGAACTACTATCCAAAAACTATTGAATTCTTGTTGAATGTTGCTAATTCAACGGACAAAGGAAAGTTGGCTTATCAATACGTGACAGATGGCTCGTTAGAACACGACGAAAAGAAGAAATACTTTGACAAACGTGTTGCTATCTATGACCTTGTGTTTGACACTTTAGTTAAGATTGACAACATAGCCTCTAAGAGTACGCAGAATTCCATCCTAGAAAATGGAACTCCTGAAACCACAGAGTTTACCAAGTTAAGGGAGGAAAGTTATCATACCGCTCTTACTTACAATGACAAACTATTCCACTACCAACTTTATGACTGGCTTGTTTCGCAAGACAGCCAGGAAAAGCTGTTACAGTTGGATACTGACTTTATATTACCATATTTGCAAGAGCAAGCAGCATCTTCTCTGAAGATTTCAAGCCTATTATGGGTTTACCATTCCAAAAGGTCTAACTTTTTGGCTGCTGCTCAAATTCTTTATTCATTGTCATTCTCCGACTTTGATATTAAATTGAGTACGCGGATAGAGTATCTTTCAAGGGCCAATGGTTTCTGCAACGGTGTGTGCCCACCTAATCAGAGACATCAGATGATACAATTATCAAGCATGGTTCAGGAACTTTTTGACGTTGCCGTAGTACAAGACGAATTGTTAGCACTTGTGAAAAATGATTCTAGAATCAATGAAGAAAATAAACAGGAGCTAGTGGAACAGCTAGATGGTAGGATTCTACCAGTCAGCGAACTTTTTAACGACTTTGCCGATCCTTTAGGGTACTACGAAATATGTTTGATTATTTTTAAAATCTCTGACTTTAGAAACCACGAGGAAATTATGTCTAAATGGATGGAATTGTTTGACTCATTAAAGAGTGAGCTTAAATCTGACGCTAATGATGTTGAGGAAAGTGCAAATTTCATTAATTTGCTTTCTGCTGTTGTTATAAAGACTGGAAAAAGCGTACGAACAAATGAATTTGTCTTTCCTATAGCAGATTTGTTCCTAGTTATTTCCAATTTGTTCTATGAAACACTACCTAGTGATCATGTTCAACCTGGTGCTATCGCATCGATATTTATTTCAGCTGATGTTTCTTATGACAAATTGTATTATGTCTTGAAAGATCTCATAGAAACTTCTGAATCTGTAAACACCGTTTACAAGAGTGAAATTGCTTGGTTGATTAAGGACTGGTACAAAACAGATAGGAAATTGAGAGACATTATCACTTACGATGACTTGCGCGGACTCAATGAGTACAGCATTGAAAATGATCCTATAGATAAATACATGAAGAAGACGGGCAACAGTATTTAGAGGGAGCGTATATACTCACTAATACCAAGACAAAATCGTGTATAGTAAAAACAGAATTGTACAATTAGATGTCAACCCAAAAACACCAATAATTCTACGGCCTGTGTATGCCTAGGCAAGCTATCGTTTGAAAGAATTGCAGAAGGTCACAGACACCTTCATCGAGTTATACTACACCTCAAGAGGTGGAAGAATAAAACATAAAACCGTATAAAGAGTAAGGGGAAGGGCACCCCGTACTATGTGTAGCCCAGAAGCCTGGCCCACGTTCATATATAGATAAAA
Organism: Eremothecium coryli CBS 5749; assembly: GCA_000710315.1. Lineage (NCBI taxonomy): Eukaryota > Fungi > Ascomycota > Saccharomycetes > Saccharomycetales > Saccharomycetaceae > Eremothecium > Eremothecium coryli. The sequence goes on from AZAH01000001.1 coordinate 133,164, forward strand.
CAAAGACACCTATGAGGCAGATATAGAAGGATCTCATCGTTTCGCATTTTATATATCCCTAATATTTTCCTGATAAGAGAAGCTCATAATGTGACTACCAGCAGATGGAAGGCTACGTAACGGAAGAAGACAGCCGTTCTTAGCCATTAACGTGCCAAATGTCTGTACTGTTGGTTAACTCTGAGTCAAATCGGCACGTAGTTAATCTTATAGGACCAGCCAAGCTTAACAATAGACAAAAAGGAGTAAAGTTGTTCTTCAAAACAGGAGTGAGACTAATACAAAAGACAGTAAAACAAATTAACCAATTGAATAGCAACGGTGAACAAATGTGAAGTTAATACCACGGAAGCTACTATGTCTTTGTTACTTCATGCATCAGAGCCAAATGTGTTCTCGCCTGAATATTTGACATACAAGAACCCATCCTTGTCCTTGTGCTCCTGGTAGACAGCGTACATTAGTGCGGCCGTTGGTGGCAAAGTATCGTTAACAAAAATGAAAATCGCCTTCTCCGCAGGAAGCTTGATCCTTCTCCTAATAACATAAACAAACTGCCCAACAGTGAGGTCTGCTGGAACTAAATACTTGCGTCTATCCACCTCTGGAATATCGGACTTTTCTGCCCTTTCACAAATTACTGGAACACGGTTCTCGAATTGTGAGCAAATTCTCTCAGACTCAGCTTTCCTCTTTTCAAATGGATACTCAGATTTAAAAGATGACATGTTTAACAATACCCAATATCGCCAATACAGATGGTATCTTCGACTTCTATTATTCTTAGTAATAATGCTTAAAATGCTTGAAAATACGTAGTGACACGAACTTTTGAAACTTCCAGTAAAATCTTATCTACTTAAAATAGATAGTTCACCTGATTTGCTTATTTGTATTAAGTTTGAAGCCTCCAACAATATAAGACTAAATAGTAGTGCAGTTTATGAAATGGTTTGTGTTTCGCTACCTAACCTTTGAGATACGGTGAAGTGTGGATAAGCTCATCCCCCCTGCTGTGAGACTGACGGTGGTTCATGTGCGCGCCCCTTGACGCGATCAGACCGGGATCGAATGGGAACAAAAGCAAGACCGGGTAACATGCGTGGGTAATACATGGCACGTGGAAGTCACATGCTAGTCAATATTGAATGCCTCCAGCATTTCCTGTATCTGGCGCTGCTCTTCGCATGCCCAACGCTCATATTCTTCTTGCTGCTCTAACAGTTTGATGAGCTCTTCGTCGTCGTCATATTCGTCATGGAGGTCGTCTTTGGCGTTCGCGACAGATGGAGACAGGCTGGTAGAGGTCATAGAAACGTCATTCTGAACTGTGGGGGCATGCTCGTCCAATACCGGTTTGTGTCCGGTGATCTCGTCTACAAAAAGGTCTATTTCTTCTTCGCGGACAGCATGCAGCTCTGCTTCCTTTGAGAGTTCGGTGATCGTACGCTGGCGTTCCTTTGACATGACAAAGCGCTCTATGTCGCCTCGATTCCTCAGTAGCTTGTTGTCTTTGAGCACTTGGCGCGAGTCTGAGGCATACCTGTATAACCTCTTGCGTTGGGGGACAGTGACTGACATGGGATGCATGTAGCGTGCGCGTGTTTCGCGGCGTTTGCTTATTATATTGTTAACCACAGAGTCCTCGGAATGTAGTTCATACTCCTCATCTAGGGAAGTGTCGAATGATTCATCATCTAGGTCTTGCGAATATGAAGGTCTCGGTGGGCTACTCTGTAACTCCCTGTCGATCATTGTAAATAGTTTTATGTGTATTTGGTGCCGGCGGCATTATATGTTTGGTGATTTTTCGAAGTTAAGTTCACGAAATTTATTGAAGTATCGAACTTCTCGGGGAGAACTGGCATTATAAAAACATTCAACGTGTATTAGATGACCGCTACAGAAGCAATAAAGGATTACTGAATGCCTTGGAAATACTATTCTAAATCAATTAAGCAGTACATATGCTACAAGATAAAGATCAGGATGTATCATTTTATGCGGAGAAGTTCTACAATCTGAAAACCTTAAGCTTGAAAATGGTGTCGTTAATGCTCTGTTCGTCGTCAGCCAACTCGTTCGACTTGGAGCCGTCGAACTTGGTCAATTCAGTTCTACAGGTCTTGGAGAGCATTTGGTAATGCTCCTTAACAATGTCCTCAAAACCAATGGTGTCCTTTACTAACTCATATTGGACTGCGACATCATCGGTAGCTTCCAAACCACACTTCTTCCTTAACTTTTGGATTCTATTGATCAACTCTCTAGCCAACCCTTCAGTTTTCAACTCAGGATATATTTTTGTATCCAAAATGATCAAGACATCTTGGTTTGTTCTGACCTCCTGGCCCTCCTGTACTAGTTCTTCTGGTAGTCCTCTAATAACACTTAGATCGCCCTTGACCAACTCGATACCAGCAACAGTAATCTTGCCAGTATTTAAGTATTCTTGAACATCCTGAGAAGTCAACTTAGGTAAAGCATCCTTAACCTTCTTAGCATCCTTCTTTAGCTTCTTGCCCAACACAGGCCAGTCTGCGACAGCGGAGAAGGTCACATTGTACTGGGCTTCATCGGAGGTGATAATCAAGTCACGGATGTTAAGTTCTTCAAATATGTATTTTTTGAGGGAGGAAACGTCGTCCAAGTGTTCTTGATCGCTGTGCAAAATAACCAAAGACTTCAAAGGAGTCTTCAAGGAGATGGTCTTCTTTTCACGGATATTTCTCCCCAAATCTATTACAGCTTGCATTCTGGAAACGGCAAGCTCAATCTTCTCATCAAAAAATTCCTCTTTAACGACAGGGTATTTCAAGAAATGCACCGATCTATCATCTTCGCAATACTCGCTCAACACATCGGCAGGAATGAACTCCTTCATTCTCAAGTAGATGTTGTCGGACAAGTATGGAGTGAATGGGGCCATGGCACGCACAAAAGTGAACAACGCCTCGAACAGAGTGTTCAAGGCCTTCAAACAATCTTCGGTGCCATCCTCACCCTTCAATCTCCTACGGTTGAGTCTAATATACCAATTCGTCAATTCATCAATAAAGCTTAGCAACTTTGGCACAACTGCGTACAACATATAAGCAGCCATATCCTTGTGAATGAGCTTCACTAGAGATTGCAAAGAGGCTAAGATCCATCTGTCCATAACGTTGTCACTCTTAACAGTAGGATCAAACTTGAAGTCTATGTCTGAAGTTTTCTTTAGCAAGGCGATTTGTCCATCCAAGAACTTGTAAGAGTTCCACCATGGTAATAGAACCTTGGAAACGACCTCCTTCACACCTTCTTCCTTAAACTTCAAGGACTCAGCCCTTAGGACAGGGGAGTTAATCAAATACAATCTCAAGGCATCAGCACCATATTTGTTAAGAACAATATTAGGGTCTGGGTAGTTCTTCAAAGACTTTGACATCTTCTTACCGTCTGCAGCTAAGACAATGCCGGAAACAATGACATTTTGGTAAGGTACTTTGCCGAACAAGTGGGTACCAATAACACCTAGGGTATAAAACCATCCTCTGGTTTGATCCAAACCTTCAGAAATAAAGTTGGCAGGGAACCTTTCAGAAAATAGTTCCTTGTTCTCAAATGGATAGTGTTGAGAAGCATATGGCATAGAACCGGATTCGAACCAACAATCAAACACTTCTTCAATTCTCTTCAATGTACCTTTGCCTTGTTTTGATGGAATTGTTATCTTGTCAACGGTATCACGATGCAAGTCAGTGATGTTCTTAACACCAGACAACTCCTCTAATTGTTTGATTGAACCGATACAAACGATTTCTTCAAAATCATCGGAAGCCCACAACGGGATTGGTGTACCCCAGTATCTGTTTCTAGAAATATTCCAGTCTCTAGCGTTAGCAATCCAGTTCGCAAATCTTTTCTCCTTGATAACAGAAGGAACCCAGTTCGATTCTTCAACAGAAGCTAAGTACTTTGGAATAATATCTTTAACGCGAACAAACCAGGCAGGAACACTTCTATATAGAAGTGGGGTATCTGATCTCCAGCAAAATGGGTAAGAGTGGCGAACTTGAGAAGCCAACAGCAAGTTTCCAGACTCTGTTAGATACTTGATGATGTGCTTGTCGGCGTCCTTAACGTATAAGCCAGCAAAGTCGGTAATGTCCTTAGTGAATTTACCATTGTCGTCAACAGGATTTGGCATTACGCCATCTACGGCGACAATTCCGTGATCAATACAGACTCTATAATCATCCTCACCAAAAGCAGGCGCATTGTGGACAATACCTGTACCTGAATCACTAGTAACATATGAATCGCCAATGACTCTAAAAGCTGTCTCTCCAATGGATTCAACAAAATACTTAAATAGAGGCTCGTACTTTAGACCCACCAAATCCTTACCCATGAATTTCTCTACGACCTTGAATTTCTCGGCAGCGGGCTTTTTGTAAAGGGTCTTAATCAAACTTTCCATTAGAATAAAGTATCTGTCCTTCTTCTCATCATAGATCTTGACATATTCCAACTCTGGGTTTACACATAAAGCGCAGTTAGAAGGCAAAGTCCATGGTGTAGTAGTCCAAGCAACCAATTGAGTTTTTTCTTGACCAACAACATTAAAACCTACAGTTACAGCTGGATCATTCACATCCTTGTAGTTCTGTTGTGCTTCAAAGTTACTTAAAGGAGTGGTACATCCAGTGGAGTATGGCATCACACGAAACCCTCTGTAAACCTGTCCTTTTTCATACAACTGTTGGAAAGCCCACCATACAGATTCCATAAACGTTGGATACATAGTTTTGTAGTCATTCTTAAAGTCAATCCAACGGCCCAAACGACCAATAGTCTTTTCCCATTCATCAGCGTATGTCATGATAATCTTACGACACTCATTATTGTAGTTGTCAATACCAAACTTGTAAACATCCTCCTTGCATGTAATGTTCAACTTCTTGTCAATGATGTGCTCAATAGGTAATCCATGAGTATCCCAGCCAAATCTTCTTTCAACATGGTACCCATTCATTGTAGCATATCTAGGCACAATGTCCTTAACAGTTGATGCTAGAATATGACCATAGTGAGGGGTACCTGTGGCAAATGGTGGACCATCATAGAAGGAGAACTCCGGCTTACCTTCAGTTAATTTCAAAGAAGTATGAAAGGCATCTATCTCATTCCAAAGGTCTAAAATCTTCTCTTCCTCCCTTGGAAAGGAGAAACTTCCGCTGTTTTCTGTCATTGTAATTGGTGGTGCCAAAGCCTGGAGATCTAAGCTAGGTATGTTAACTGCAATGGTATTATAACTATTTTTGACCTTATGAGCCATCCCGGCAACGGTAATCTTTCAAAGAACAATCAAGAAAATTTTTATCCGTCCATAATGATTACGCATGAACCTTTGGTCACGTGCCAGTTATGCAAACGTTACGTAGTTTCTCATAGACAATATCAGCCAAGATAGTGAGACATGCTGTAGGCTACCAAGGCCGGCCAGCTAGCAATCCAGCAAGACTGCAAGAAGAAGTCATAATACCAAAAAATGTATGCCATTCATTCATACAGACGTATCAATCGCCAAGATATAAGCTTATGTAATATTATCAATATATACTTAAGTACAGGGTAGATAAGCTTCTTTAATGATTGGGGATAACAAGTGAACGGTCTTTTCTTTCCATTCGCGTCACCATCACTTCAAAATGCCGCAATCAGAGCCAAGCAACTGTGAAAAAGATTAGTCGACTTCTTCCACAGTTGGACCAGAGTCACCACCAGCTCCTGGTGCACCACCGCCTGGAGCAGCACCTGCGCCTGGGAAGCCACCTGCACCTGGAACACCTCCTGGTGGTGCTCCACCAGCACTGTAGAACTTGGTCATAATTGGGTTTGCAATGTCCTCCAATTCCTTTTGCTTATCCTTGTATTCTTCAGTCGAAGCAGCTTGGGAAGAATCCAACCAGCTAATGGTATCTTGTGTAGCCGCTTGTAGTTTCTTGTGGTCTTCTTCACCAACCTTCTCCTTGAAGTTGGCCTCTTCAATAGTGTTCTTCAAGTTGAAGGCATAGGCCTCCAAGGAGTTCTTCGTTTGGATTCTCTCAGCTTCCTTCTCATCTTCAGCCTTGAACTTCTCGGCTTCAGAAACCATTCTCTCTATATCCTCCTTCGACAACCTACCCTTGTCGTTTGTAATGGTGATCTTGTTGGACTTTCCGGTACCCTTCTCGACGGCTGAGACGTTCAAAATACCATTTGCATCGATATCGAAGGTGACTTCAATTTGAGGAACACCTCTTGGGGCTGGTGGGATGCCAGTCAACTCGAACTTACCCAACAAGTTGTTATCCTTCGTCCTGGTTCTTTCACCCTCGAAGACTTGGATCAACACACCGGGCTGGTTGTCTGCATATGTAGAGAAAATTTCAGACTTTTTAGTAGGAATAGTGGAGTTTCTTGGGATCAACTTGGTCATGATACCACCTGCAGTCTCAATACCCAAGGATAATGGAGCAACATCCAACAACAACAAGTCTTGCGTCTTTGAGGATTCATCACCAGTCAAAATGGCGGCTTGTACGGCAGCACCGTAAGCAACGGCCTCATCTGGGTTGATGGACCTGTTTGGCTCCTTACCGTTAAAGAAGTCAGAAACCAACTTTTGGATCTTTGGAATTCTGGTGGAACCACCGACCAACACAATCTCGTCGATTTGAGACTTGTCCAACTTGGAGTCTCTCAAGACCTTCTCCACAGGGTCCAAAGTAGATCTGAACAAGTCGGAACATAACTCCTCAAACCTAGCTCTGGTAATAGATGTGTAAAAGTCAACACCTTCAAACAAGGAATCTATTTCGATGGACGTTTGAGAAGAGGAAGATAGTGCTCTCTTGGCTCTCTCAGCAGCAGTTCTCAATCTTCTCAAAGATCTTTGGTTGCTGCTCAAATCCTTTTTGTTCTTCCTCTTAAATTCTTGGGACAAGTGGTTAACCAATCTATTGTCGAAGTCCTCACCACCCAAGTGGGTGTCACCGGCGGTAGCCTTCACCTCGAAAATTCCGTCGTCAATTGACAACAAAGAAACATCGAAAGTACCACCACCCAAGTCAAAAATTAATACATTGTGTTCGGACTTCCCCTTCTTGTCTAGACCGTACGCAATGGCAGCCGCAGTGGGCTCGTTGATGATTCTCAAAACGTTCAAGCCTGCAATGGTGCCTGCATCCTTGGTGGCTTGTCTCTGAGAGTCGTTGAAATATGCGGGTACAGTAACAACAGCATCCTTAACAGTTGTGCCCAAAAAAGACTCGGCAGTCTCCTTCATCTTACCCAAAACCATAGAAGAAATTTCTTCGGGTGTAAACACCTTGGTTTCACCTTTGAACTCCACTTGGATGTTGGGCTTGCCATCCTTGTTTACAATCTTGAATGGGAAATGCTTCATATCATTTGCAACCTCCGTGTCGTTAAACTTCCGACCGATCAAACGCTTGGCATCAAACACTGTATTCGATGGGTTAATGGCTGCTTGGTTCTTAGCGGCATCACCAATCAATCTCTCTGTATCAGTGAACGCAACGTAAGAAGGAGTAGTTCTATTACCCTGGTCATTGGCGATGATTTCAACGCGGTCGTTTGCAAAATGAGCAACACACGAGTAAGTTGTACCTAAGTCAATACCGACAGCTTTAGACATAGCGTTACTAAATTAATATATCTGTAACTCTTCAGTCCTGTTTTCCTGATTACTGATTCTGATGAGTGAGATTCTGAATAACATACCAACGCTAAACAATTCTCTCATCCATTTATACATTACTGGATTTTATCGTATATCCACTTTCTCCCCCTTCCCTAGTCTGTCTTTGCAACCTTAGCATTCTGGAATCTTCCATACAATCCTATTCTCCTAATTGAAAGTTTGCCAAGTTACGCCGCCTTATTGCTCCCCTAATCATCCCCTTTTTTCTCGAAAAATCTAGATGTGACAACGGGTGGTCCGGGTAGTGCTTTAGTCGCTCTCTTTGTGTGTCAAATCATCCGAGACAACACAAAACTTATGCAGTACGACTAGAAGTGTAGTAAACGCCACCAGCAACTGTAGGCTCGAATTCGTCGCTGTCGGAATCGCTACTGTGACGGGCGCCCTCGCTTGTCCCAGCAGGGTAGAGGTCTTCACCTTCCTCGCAATCCGAGAAAAGGTCCGGGAGGGTTACCCGCAGAGCTTTTAGTGTTTGTGGCATAGCTGACGAATGGTAAGTCACGCCCTCAGACGTTTCGAGGAGGCAGCGCCGCCAAACAGCTTCGTTTAACAAGGTTTCTGTATACTCAGCAGGTAGTGCCACCAACTGTTTGGCTAGCAGGAGATCAAGCAAGTTCAGTTCTGCAGAGGTGGTTTCAGAACTACGACAGATAAGTTCGATAATATTATGCCATTGGAGACTTGAGCCATAATTGCAGAAGATTAGGGTATTAAGGAAGCAGAATTGCAGTTCCCCGAGTAAGGATCGGAACGAGTTGGAGTGGTGTTGCGATAGGATGACATGACGAAAATACCAAGATTTGTCTAAGAAATCGTGGCGCCTGTGTTCGGTGCGGATTGCTTGAGGAGACTTGAAACGTATAGGTGTGTATCGTAAGGTAGGCTCGCGCTGTGGAGCAGTGATTTCCAGCGTGTGGTTTGGTGCGTGGGAAAGCGCTCTGCGCAAGTTCTCGTTCTCTTCTGTTGTTGTAATTGAGGAGTCAGCGTATGCAAATGTGCTTCCGGGACTGAGATCATCAATCCAGTAACGCATATTCTCCCATTTTAGGTAGTTTGTCAGATCTTCCCAGTCAGTGGTGGTGTCGCTGGACTCGGGAAAAGACAGCATAAGATGTCGGCATGCTGTATACCTGTTTTCTAGTTCCTTTTGGGCGTTTTGGCTAACTGTTGGAACAAGAAGCTCTTGCGCTGCGTCATATCGTACAACAACGTATGCGGTTGGATCCGCTTGAAACCAATACCCGTAGCGTAAACTGTTCTCACCATGTTGGAAATGTAGTACGTGGTACTTGGGCTGCAAGCTAATGTTCTTTATGCCGTGGAACCGCTGGTCCTTTTTTACTGAGAAGGAATGGTTATCTATTCCCACGATGAGATCTACAGGTGGCGATTCTATAAAGATATTCATTTGGCCGCAGGACTCGGCGGGATAATTGAGCTAGTCTTAGATTCTTTTGGTACGGTGTGGTTCTCTGCGGTTAGAGGGCTGCCGCAAGTAGTATACTCTGATGTATTCGCTTGCTTGGGGCCCAAGCCCTTACTGGTCTTGCTCTCTTCTAGCCCTAATGAAGAGTGGACTTCGTTCATCATGATAAGAACATGAAGTTTTTTATAAGAACTCGAAAGCAGAGACTGTTCACTCTTTGCCACCACTTCTGTAAATCTAAAACCGTAAGCGTAGCGTCTTTCAGCTATCTTGTAATGCATGCGCCGTTGGCCCCCTGGTGGGTGGCAGTAGCGCGTTTTAGTTGGGACATAAGTCAGTAGACTTCCAATCTAAAACAAATAATATACCTGATGAGAAACTTTCTACACAGACCTGTACTGAACTCACTTTGAGTGTTGCAGATACACGATTATTGCCTTTTATCTCTGATATATTACTTGCGACTTGTTTACTATATAACCGTACGCTCACACAGTCATACACTGACAGCTGACGCACTTCTACACTAGTTCCCTGGTGCTGCAACGCCCGTGGTGGACTTCGGGAATAACCTTGATAAGTAACTTGTTGTATTGTAACTTGGCTTAAAAAGAGATTAATATAAACAATTTACATAATGATGATGGATGAAATCAAAGTTTTTCTCCTAACTTGAAGACTTCACTTATTTCTTAGAGGTCATTCTTCTCAAGTAGAAGGCCAACTCTTCACCCTCCAAGATGTAACCGTCACATCTACCAGATTGGCCTGGTCTGGAAGAGATACAAGCGTACAATCTACCAGCGGAGAATTGGGACTCAACGGAGTGCTCAATCTTAGCGTCGGCAGCTCTGGCAGCCCACTTTCTCTCAGCGTTTCTGGATGCTGGGGCAGCTTCTTCAACCTTAGCGTTCTTCTTCTTACCCAAGGTTTGGCCGTAGTGGGAAGCAAACCATTGCTTGAAAGGAGCAGCATCGATTTGGACGATAGCAGACTTAGTCAAAGTGTTAGTTCTCACCAACTCATTGTTAGATGGGTGGTAGGCGACACCAACAATTCTAGTCTTCTTGGCGATACCCTCGGAAGCCCAGGAGAAGTTACCTGTTTCAATTCTCAAGGCTCTGAACTTCTTGTTACCACCTCTGGTTCTAACAGTGTGAATTCTCTTAGGACCAATCTTGGTGTTAGCAGCTTGACGACCCAATTCAAACTTTCTCTTCTTTCTGAATTGAGCTCTCTTAGCACCTGTAGCTGATCTCTTGTGTCTGGAATCACGAGAAATACCCATTTTGACTAAAGCAATGTTAGTAACTTGAAAATTAGATTTACATTAACCCCCACATTGCATTTCGACGATTATCTGTGCATATATCTATGTTAAATTTATTACAGTAAAAATAAGAAATTCTCATCTCTGGATAAAAACATCAGTTCGATATGCTTCTCTTTAAAGGCGTAACTGCTTGGCTAGCGGTATTCAACGTTCTAATCTGCAAAGGGGGATAGAATGACACTTATTATCATCTTGGAACATACCTTTTGACCTGGTGAGTATGACAGAGAATTATTCTAAGCTTTAGTGTGAAGGCTCTTTTTTACAACTTTTGTCAAATGATACAAACGTGTGTGTACGTTCCCGCTCCACCAGCCCAGGTACATGCTGTGCGTAGTGCAAGGAGTTTGCAAGTTACACTGCGTCCCGGTGGGGCCCTCCGCCTAGAGATGGAGGGCGGCTTGCCGATCTGGAAGGAGATACGGTAGCTAGGCGGGCAGTCTAGGCAGAACTCTGCCGACACACTCCCAGGTGGCCGCTGGACGGGCTCGGCCTGCCAGCTTCAAGCAGAATTTTATTGTTTCTGGTGTCCGGGTGCTAGTCACACAACATGTATGGGTGCTAGTCATCCATATGTTCGTGTATAGTTACTGGACAAAAAAAGAAATACATACTCACATCTCAGCCTAACTGAGGTCAAACATATGGATATCGACCATTCTTACTCATCATTAGACCCACATTGCTTACGGTCAGCCTATTGATACAGATTAGCAAGTAGTTCTCGGGGTTCCAATGTCTGTTTACGATCAGGTTGAGATTGAAGATATGACTTTTGATTCCGATACGCAGGTATTCACTTATCCTTGCCCCTGCGGTGATAAATTTCAAATTAGTATCGATGATATGTTCGATGGCGAAGATATAGCAGTCTGCCCTAGTTGCTCCTTAATGATACAAGTAATCTTCGAGAAGGAAGACTTGAACGAGTACTATGAAGAAGCGGGTTTGCAGCCTCCGGAGCCAATTCCAGTCGCATAAACCCGGCCCATCAGTAGCTGACCCTTAGTAGGGACTGTGACAGCGTCAGAAAGCGATTATACTATGATATTAGTATTTGTGAGAGTCTTTAGTGGATTTGACCATGTGGTGAGGGCTGGGATATTTCAGGGGCTAACGGAGGCGGTGACGGTAACTCGTCGTGACTGTGTTACGTCCAAATACGACGGTATTCGCCAGAGGGAGATTAGACATATACTTACGAAAATAACGTTGGAACTATGTCTTGTACTCTTCACTTAATGGTGGAAAACGGTGTGCAACAAGCCCATAACAAAATAACGCACCAGTATGGTCGGTGAGTTGGTTTCCAAACACTATAGCTATTCAAAGTGCTCCGCAATTGAGGAGGAGGATTACGATGAAGACTGTCCCGGAACCTGTGTAGAGGACGACGATGATTCCGCCACTATTGGTCTGAAGACAGTCTCTAGTGATGAAGATTCTGCCCTAACGGATGCAGACACTGCCTCGATTGCTTCGGATGATGATGCGGACGATAATTCGAGTGAAGCTGATTCAGACTATAACTATTTGCCATATGTGCCCATAAAATCACTAAAGTTCTATTCCAAGGACACTCCTCCAGCTTTCACCTATTGGAAAAAGATAAGGCTACCCATTCCACCCACAAAGATAATCATTCAAATCCAACATGTCGGGTTAAATCCAGTTGATCTCAGGCTCATTAACAGCTATCTGAAGCACAACTGTGGGCAGTTGGGTGTGGGAAGGGAATATAGCGGAATTGTTTTAGTGGTAGGAGAAGCCATGCAATCTGAATGGGAAGAAGGAGAAGAAGTCATGGGTATATACTGGCACCCTAGATGGCTCAAGGGTGTATGTGAAACCTCTATTATGGTTGATCCCAGGATTGATATTGTTGCCAGGGTTCCCGCACCAATAAGTATGCGGGATGCCAGTGGTGCATTATTTTGTTTAGGAGCTAGCTACAATTTGTTGTACAAACTAGAACAGCGCGGTCAATTACATTCGGAAAGTAACATTCTCATATATGGCGGTACCACAAGTATGGGATTGTTTACTATTCAATTGTTAAAATATTACTACCGTATCCCATTAGATATTGTGGTTGTTTGTTCGCTCCAGGGCGTTCAACAATTGCACACAGAGTTCCCCGATATTTCAGACGAACTAGTCTTTATCGATTATGAATCTGTTACAGATAGAAGTTTAACCAGAACTTTAATTGATATGGTGCGTAACAGGAATCTATTGGAATGTGACGCTGAGACAGGCGCGGTCACCTCGACCTCATTCAACCAAGGAAAGTTCACAGTTGTGATAGACTTTATCGGAGGATACGATATCATTGAGCAGGCAGATGCAATTGTCGCTGAAAATGGTGTTTATGTGACCACAGTCGGTGATACCATGGCCAATTACGAAAAAGACAGCTTCCACAATTGGGGAACACCCGGCTCTCATGCTAGGAAATGGTTTGGGAAAATATTATGGGATTTTAAATACGAGCGTTTCTCTTTTGAACCAACGGTAAGATCTACTTTAGAAAATGAATGGGTTGACATCTGTGTTGATTTATTATACAACCAAATTGTAAGAGTAGTAGTGGACAGGGTCTACAGCTGGACAAAGATTCATAAAGCGTTGACGTACTTGTCCACCGGCCATGCACATGGAAAAGTTATTGTCGACGTTGATACCTTTTAGACATATCAATAATGACTCAATAATCTTAGCTAAAGTCGGTATAACAACAGCGCGAAGTAATTATAATAACATACCTATTTCAATAATCCATCGTAATTTTTTATAAAGTATGATACATGTATGCAGCCCACCCGCTCTGCATGTACAGCTCTGGTTAGTGGCAATGTATAACTCTTTTACATACAAAAGTTTAGACAAACATATATGCTTCGTTGTCAAAAATGTCTATATGCGCATCTACTGTCACCTCCAAAACAGTGTGAAACGGCGTCTTATTGTCAAATCCTAGTGGTTATACAAATATACACAGTAGCATGTCTACATACTAAAACGTGAACTATCGCCTTAGCGCAAATAACAAGCTACTACAACAAGCATCAGTGTAAATATCACCCACGGGCTACTCAAACCACGGCGCTTAATTTCTATATCATTATCTCCTTTTGCGCTCTGTGCAAGTTGCTCTGCCCTTATTCTGTCCTCTGGATCTGCGATTTCTTCAAGAGAAACTGCGCTTTCCTTCTCTAGTGACTCCCAACTCATACGTGCACCTTGCTCCCCTTCAAGTTCCTTCTGCTTTTGCATCTCTTCTATATCTTTTAAATTCTGTAAAACTAGCTCAGGGAACATAATCTTAAATTTAGGGTTCTTAGTGGCATTGAACTCCTTCGACTGCTGCGCAAGCAATCGCTTGTACGAAGAATGAGTGTTAATTGATCCTGATGTCTCTTCATCACCGGTCATGAAACTTAAAAGACCTGTAAGAATAGTAGAAACTGACCAAGAAGGATTCCAGGTGTCAGGGTGATGATCGCTCATGGAAAGGCAGAGCCTTGTATTTTCTTTGAATCTCCCACTAGGTGTCGTCATCCTGATAGCAGGAGGTTTGAATGGATAGTCTGATGGAAATACAAGTGTACCATGGTACTGTCCCCCTGTATATGGAGTATCTGGAGGACCTGTTATCACATAGTGCCAGACGAAGATATTGTCCTCCTCAGGAATAGCCATGATAAATGGTGGAGGATTCTCCTTTATCATTTTAAACTCTTTACTAAGCCTCTTGGTCCCCTGTACCGACATTTTTCGCAAATATGGCCCACTATAACAGTTTAGAGACAAGCTACGCTGGTCCTCTGGTGGACTTGGGCCTGTTTAATGCACAAGTTGTACAATACGAGACAGCAACGTCAGTGGATTGAAAGCTTCCAGAAAGAAAACAGGTGATGTCACTTAGTACGTTTGATCACGTGAGTGAATGAGAGATCTTGAGTTTAAACCCCGTCTACTTCAAAGAAAGCTATAGCTAGGGAATCATTGAGGGACTATAGCGCTCTTTTACGATGTAGAACTGTTTCTATATAAGTTCTTGTCAATGTGTTGCGGCATTCCAAAAAAACCTTTTTTAAGCATCAAATTCAAAAAATTTCAACTTGCGATGGACAGCAGAGCTATTGCTGAGAGCTGCGAAATAGAAGGAAGGCATAGATATCAAGCTTGTTCGTAGCTACAGGTATTATGTGCTCAAATAACATCAAGTTATTAGCAGGTAATTCACATCCCGAGCTGGCGCAGAGCATTTCAGCAAGATTAGGGGTACCGCTCTCAAAAATATGCGTTTATCATTACCCAAATAGAGAGACATCTGTAACGATTGGAGAGAGCATACGTGATGAGGATGTTTATATCATTCAAACTGGTACTGGAGAAGATGAGATAAATGATTTCCTCATGGAACTTTTGATAATGATTCACGCATGTCGGTCAGCGTCAGCGAGAAAAATCACAGCAGTGATTCCTAATTTCCCGTATGCTAGACAGGATAAGAAAGATAAGTCCCGTGCTCCAATAACGGCCAAGTTGATTGCCAAGATGCTGGAAACTGCCGGTTGCGACCACGTTATTACTATGGATTTGCACGCTTCTCAGATCCAGGGCTTTTTCCACATACCGGTGGATAACTTATATGCAGAGCCCAACATCCTAGACTATATTAGACGGGAAATTGACTTTAGTAACTCTATGTTGGTTGCTCCTGATGTTGGCTCTGCAAAACGTACATCTACTTTGTCAGACAAGCTTAATCTGAATTTTGCTTTGATTCATAAGGAAAGACAGATGGCTAATGAGGTTTCGCGCATGGTTTTAGTTGGTGATGTTACGGGGAAGTCGTGTATTATTGTTGATGACATGGCGGACACTTGTGGCACTCTGGTGAAAGCTACGGATACTTTGTTCGAGAATGGCGCGAAGGAGGTAATTGCTATTGTGACACATGGTATTTTCTCTGGCGGAGCTAGAGAGAAGCTGAAAAACAGTAAATTGACCAGAATAGTGAGTACGAATACTGTGCCAGTAGATCTGAATCTACCCATTTACGAGAAAATCGACATTAGTGCAATTCTAGCAGAAGCAATCAGAAGATTACATAATGGTGAGAGTGTGTCTTATTTGTTTAACCACGCTGTTTTATAAACAATGAAGTCAAACTATGCTACTTTGATAATTATGTGTCTATCAGATGTAGGTGAACTTGCTTTATAATTAGATATATAGAAATCCATTGTTAATTTTTTAAAGCTTTGTTTGTTATGTTTACGTTCAGAATGTTGACTTTTGGGTTGAAAATATATATGATGGATATAAAGATATATTTCAAAGCCAAGGGGCGTGTATGACTCCGTACTGTTGGACTGGACACCAAGCTAATCCTTTAGCTTCTTGAAACTGAATAGCCTCATCCGCCGTCTAGGGGTATTAAAGTTAGGCTTTTCCTCTGGTACCTCTTCCAACAGTAAGTTACAACTATTTGCTGAGCTCGAACACCTCCGTCGCATCCAATCATCACATCTGAGCAGCTGATCTATGTTATCATTGCAGTCTGTTAAAGGTAAATCCGCAGCAGCGGAATCTGAAGTAATCTCTTTGTAAAATAACACATACGCCGTAGTTGTGTCATTAACGTCTCCAATGAACTTCAGAACGGCATCTTCAGGGACACACTCAACTGTCTCATCATCAAAGAGAAGCCAGCCATATAACTCATGTTTACAGATACTAACATAGTGCCCGTGCTGAGGGCCGCCGCCCATGTGGATTACGATACCTGTAAGCTCATAATTCTTACGTATGGTAGGGTCAAAAGTAGAACAGACGCTTAATTGCAAGGGATAATAAACTTTGTCAAAAAGTTTGATGTTTGATTGATGCTTCTCGCTATATTTGAATCTTTTCAGATGCAACAACAGAATCTTCGGGAGTTGCTTTAGGCCAACACTCCGCTCTGCTTCCTGCAGACTGCTACACGAATCACAGTAGAACTTATTAGCCCCGCTTAGCATTTCACGAGGATGGAAATCAGACAGCATATGCTGGATATTTACTTCTTCATTTTCATTTACCGGAATTGCAAAATCGAGGAAGGGTTCATCACTCGATGTGACGTTATCACAAGTTAGACATTTTACGGAGTTAGTCATCGTCCCCTGGAAGAGTGACTGAATGAAGTTTTCCGGAACCAGTTCGGGAATAGAGTCGATCTTGCTCTGCAAAGATTCACTTAATGCATTCATTAGAAAATTCAAGAACTCGTGGGCGTCCTGGTGCATTAGACGGTCAAACAACACATTCTCCTTGCGCAACATTTCAACAAAGAAGATAGGCGAAACAACCCCAATCATCGATCTCGACTCAACAATGCATTCGAAGAGGTCCTTCAGGGCGCTGTACAAATTTGGTTCCATGCCATCCGGGAAATAATCAGGTGCTAGTGTATGGTCAATGACCAGTACAGGTCCTGTCGCTAACGCATTCTTCTTTCGTTGTTCGATCGACGGGCCGTATAGAGATATATGAGATGATAGTCCATGTTGCTGGCGACTAGCGCCTGTTGAATAATTAATAGTACCAGAAGAAGAGGTGGAAGTTGAAGATGACGTCGAAACATTTCTACCTTCGGGAGTTGAAAGTGGAAAGGAAGCTGACGACCTCTGCATCAATAAATACTTGTTGGGAGGTCGTCCGACTATTATCTTATGCCCACCTTGCTCAATCCTCTCAAGCCCGTTCGCGTCTTCCTCACTGCAAGTTGGTAGCGATTCATTAACAGAATTGACAGCAGTAAACACTGATGGCCCTGGAGTTGGCAACTCAGTTTTACCGTTCGTTTTTGCACCAGCAGGGTTGTCTTCGCTGTCATCAATCACCTGCTCATCGATTTCCAACCCTCTGACTTTTGCATTAAACTTGCCAACATCACTCTCGCTGTCAGCATTTTTCTCCTTCTTGCTGTCGCTGTTAATTTTGAAAAACATGAGCGAACCTTTCCTCGAGGGTGTCTTCGATGTTGGGCTGGGGGTTCTCTCACGTGAAGCTATTTTCCCTCCCTCGGCAGTTATCGCCTTCCCATTGCCATTGCTATGAGTGGTCAGACTTGACCGTGTACACGAACTGCTACCATTGTTAACCATCCCTGAATCGCTGTATACCCTTGGTTTCATTCCGAACATATCCAATTTTCGCCTCCTTGAAGACGGATCATTTCGCCTAGGGTGCTTTAAAACACTAATACGGAATTCACTTAGATTAAAGAGACATTGGAGGATTGAATTACAGTAACATGTGTTTCCAAAATTCTCTATACCGAACACCTTTGTAGCACCATCTCCATACGGTAGAAGTTTCGGAGCGTCAGCGAGTAACCCAGGAAAAAAATGTTCATGTATAGGATGCTTAACCTCCCCTACATACTGTTGGCTTAGACTTGTATACTCTTGCAATGAACTGGCATAAATAGATGAGGATTTGCCGTTCTCTCCGGGGAACGAATTTCCATCTAGACGTGCAAACCTTCCTTGCATTTCTCCGTCAGAAGCTATATAACCATCCTTATTCCCATTAGCGTGGCTACCATTGCAGCCACTTTTATGTTGCAGCGCATTTTCACCTGTCCTAATACTATGCAAGTCCTGCGAGTTTTTATCCTTACACTTATCACCCTTTGACAACCACCTCTTGAAAGCCATACTGTTAAGCTGCAGGAAATCCAGAGTTTATATATCAATTAGCTTTAAGACGTCAAAACCAGTATGATGATATTATAGATAAAACACTAGATATCCTTTGCTATTCGTCAGAAAAGTTGGTAGTGCTGCGGCAAAAACCCAACGTTGCTATATTTTTTGGGATACCTTATAAAAAAAATGTTCCCCGCTCTTGCTCAACAGTTAGAAAAAAATAGTGCGGTTTAGCATAGATGAGGGTCTCATACAGGTAGACTAGGTATATAGCTTTAAATATACTTCTGGTACAACTAGTTGTTTTACTTAGATGGTGTGTTATCCATGTGCCTTGAAAGATGCTGTAAAAAGTGGAAGACCTCTCCCGGCGCTTTTCTACCCGTTACGATAACGATGAACAAGACAAAGACAATCTGCTCGAAAGGGGCAACCTTTTTCTTGGTCGTTCGCATTGGCAAGTTGAATGGCTTTATCATGATCTATGAATGGATGATAAAAAAAGATAACATGCCATCTCCTGGAATCGAACCAGGGTTTGAACGGCCACAACGTTCTGTAATAACCACTATACTAAGATGGCTTGTATATGAAAACTTCTTACTACGACAGTAACAAGTAACAGCTAGTGGCGCCAACACAAATTTCAAGTCGTACGCGTTCAACATTGCAAACTATGTTCTCAGTGAAGTCATCCGAAGACATAGTTTTCCAAAGCGATAGATACACAGTACTACTAGTTAGTGGGCATTTAGATGGTAATAATAACGATCAATAAATACTTGGATTATAAATAATGTAACGTGAATGTCGGTGGAATATTTAAAACTCTGGCATCATGTTAATGTCATACCAACCTAAGAAGTCATCATTGATGGAACTTCCTTCAATCCAGCCCGCGCTTTGTTGTAGGAAGAATGTATCGAGCTCGGATAGTTGGTTATTAATTTCTAAGGGGCGTTGAATGTTCTGTTGTTCTTCATCACCAACAGGGTCGGTACTAGTAATGGACTCACATGCTACAGCATTAGATGTAGTGACTGACTTACCATCATTGACGTCAAAAAACATATTTAAGTTGCTGTACGACGGCTCAGCTGTCATGGACCTGTTCATTATAGTGGGTTCAGCAGCCAGTACAGATGCCGCCATAGCTGAGTCCTTCAGCTGCTGCTGCGGCTGTTCACGGAGATCTGTGGAATTTATTCTGGAGGAGGGACCGCAGCTAAACAGCGAATTTGTCTGACCAGATTTAATAGATGCAGAAGTATGTTTGGGTATTGCGTGACGGCGAAATGGCAATGATTCCGCAAGAGAAGCGGACACAGAACGCTGCATTGGAATTGACATGGCCAAGCTACTACTGGCAGGACCAGTTTCTGTGACATATCGATCCTTTCGGGAAGGACGTACATGAGAAGGCGAAGTAATTTTTTTACTCGAATTTAAAACCTTAAGGGAGACAGTCAAGCCTTCTTGACTACCTGAGTCTATCTGTGAGGGCTGCGGAGTGACATCTTTATGACAGTTTTTATCCTCCAACCCCATAGTAACACTACCAGTCGCATCAAGCATTGAAAGTGGAATCCCCTTAATGGCTGTGATTGGCTGTCCCTTATCACCTCCTTGATTTCTTTGCAGCATCCTAGCTTGCATAATGGCGTTCTTAGTCGGGACAAGAGTGGTCACAGTAGTGCCTCCTGGGGTGGTTTTAGTTATTGTCTCAAAGTCCTCTTTTGATATTTGGTTGTAGAATGGAAGCGGTACTGGCTTTCTTGTCATTCTGTGCTTTTCCTCGACGACTTCTTTGTCATCTTTATCGTTTTCTTTGTCCAGCACTTTGCTGTTATAGTCTGCATCCATCTGCCGTCTGCGTGCCTCGTGAACACAGTAGACTAAATCGTAAAATAAAGTTCCAGTTAAATGGGATCTCATACGTGATATGATACCTTCTTTCTCCACAAAGATTTCAGGATGGGTGATCAGTACAAAATTCAACTTTTCTAGGACACTTGCTGTTCTGGATATATCGTTTTCGACACTTGTTGCCCATGCAGTTAACTGGTTTCTATATAACCGATGCACTGTGACAATCGACTGACGTGCGGAATCCACTTGTTTTTCGGGTAAATGTGGTGTTAGGTGAAGTTTGAAAAGAATCAATGCTGCATATGTAGCACTCTGTCTGACATATATTGGCAACTCTATAAGCTGCTGATTTTCAAGGAGCTTCGTCAAAAGAGTAACAATGCGTGTAGCATATATGTAAGCTCCATTCACATAGTTCTTTTGATCCAATGGTGGGGTATCGGGCAAAAATGCAAAACAACAAATCATTAATCTAGTGTAGAGGTAGTACATCTCGACGAAGGGATACTTTTCAAATTTTAACTCTGAGTCGAGATTAGATAGTTCCCATTCCAACACAGACAATGAGCTTGCACGCTTCGTTGGATCCAATAAACCATCTTGTGACGCAGTACTGGATCCCATTGTATTATAAAGTTTTGCCTGAAAATGTGCAATGCAAATTAACTGCCTGAACGCTTCCGGTAAATCATCAAGCCCCCCTAGTCTCGCCTTCTCAATAAAATAATCAGTTTTCGATGGTGAAGGTAAACCTAAAACACTGCTCCAACATTGCTCGGCAAAGAAGATTCCCAGCCAGGTTCTTGTTCTCCATTTTTCGGCATCAGGCATAAGAGCTTGTGTCCTCGTGAACTCAGACATAAATTCTCCCCGATGAAGTCCAAGCTGGAAGGAAAGTGACTTTGCCAACCCCACAAAACGATATGAACAGTCATCAAGCACTTTCTGATTTGGCAAAGGCCATGTACAAAGAATTAGTAGTGCTTGTGAGATATGGGTAGATCTTGGTGTTCGTATCCAGCAAGTTTCGATCGCGAGTTGCTTGATTAGCGATGCCAAACTATTGTAGAGCGTCGGTTCAGGGTCCGATAAACACGCCGTCAGCATTACCGTCCAAAACAACAACTGTGACTGAGAATACAACCCTGTCACAGAGTCAGTAGTCATTATTGGAAAATAACGCAGATATTTGTTTACAAAGATCGAGTGCAATTCAGTTGCTTTCTGGATTGAGATATGCACATCGCCAAGCACAAACTCATCTATGTTAGCATACGGCGAGGGAAGCAATTGCATAGTGTTAGTCGTCACTACTACTGGCTTTTTCATCTCAGGAGAAATGACTGGAGTTGTGTAAGAAGCTGGAGAATCTGCCGACGTCTCTTGTGTGGATTTGCCATACTTCAACGCCATCTGCAGGCCTGGAGGCAAAGACTTTTTATTGCTGTTTGAGGGAGCCGAATCATTCAATAGTGGGGGAGCACTGTAGTTTGGCACCCGCACACACTCTGCTCCACTAGAGATTGATCCCAGCGGTGTATTAGCACTTGAGTTAATCGATGAATCAGATTTCAATAACTCCGGCTCACTAGCCAAGAATGTTTGTACGGAGATACCAGCTTGCTGCGGTGAGTCCTGCGACTTGATCACTTGCAGTATTTGTCTTCCCAACTCGGAGTTCTTCATGACGGAGTACAAAATACCTTCGCTCCGTAAGAGAAATTCCAGTTTGGATTTCAACTCCTCAATTTCATTCTTTAGATTCTGCAGCTGCGAACCCTTTTTAGGTCTGAACTGAGGGTCGATCTGACACTGAAGCCCCATCCGCTTGCACCGCGAACAAGATGCAGGGAAGTTTTCTGATGCGTTACATTTGATCTTATGTTGGCGGCAATGCGTACACGACGTTACTGGTCGATGTCCAGTCGACGAGCATTGCTGTCTAGGAGTATTTTCTGCGGGAGTTTTTCCGGTGGCAAAAGAACCACCAAGCAAAGCTCGCGAGTAACTCCCATTCTCTGTTTTAACCTTTTTTCCAATTGAAGCGTGTTCATTTACCTCTTGACCGACTGCAACACTATTACTCGCCGATCGCTTGCCACCCCTTGTTTCATCTTCCTTCTCCTCGTACTGAACCATGTCACCACTGCTGACCGAGGTAACGCTAGGTGAACTTTTACAAACTGTCCCCTGCCCGTCTCTGCATGTAAACATAGTACTCATGTCAACGGAAGGACCGCAATACCTTGCTGTTCTGTGAAAAACGCTGCCGAATCTTTTATATTGTACTACAGCTTTTTTTAACAAGAGCCGCTACTCCACCTTTTCGAGTAGTACAGCTGTGCCAGATGGTATTATTGCTCTGCTTTATTGATGCACTATAGCAATGCCAGGGTAAAGCCTATTAAAAATGTGATTGTATCAGTACTGGAGTTACAAACGATCTTGCAAGAATTTGTTCTGCAAAATGAAACATCGACAAAAAAATTGGTCCGGTTTTGGTTGCGCAAGGAAAAATAGGCAAAAACCCCGCAGAAATTTTCTTTTTAATTTTTTCTCAGCAAGAAATGGCTGGGACAAACGGTGAGAAACTCTAAGTAGGAGGACAAGCGTAGATCCGGATCACCTCCTAACACCCACCGATCACCGAAAGGATCTACCATACCTACTTATATATTATTACTAACAATAGGTCTCTTCGAGGGATTCAGCAATTAAAATTATGTATGTATATAACTTATCTTGCACAACTACATAGTTACATGAGTGTGTAGATCAACTCGCACTTAGGCCTTAGTATAACGGAGGTAGGGCTTAACCGTCTTAAAAGAGCCAAACTTGGTCTTTGCATCTGCGTCACTTACACTGGGAGGAATAATAACCTCGTCACCCTCCTTCCAATCTACAGGGGTGACAACACCTTTGTCGTCACCTTTTTGTAAAGCGTCAATCACACGAAGAACTTCAACAGTGTTCCGACCGACTGCTGCAGGGTAAGTAAAAACTACACGGATCTTCTTCGAGGGGTCAATAACATACACTGAGCGGATAGTTTGGACTAACCCTCCTGACAAGTTGTTGAAACCTTCCTCGTCAACCATGTCATAGAGGAATGAAACCTCACGATCAACGTCTCCAATGATGGGGAAACTGAACTGGTCGAGCTGGGAGATCTCCTCGATATCCTTTACCCAGTCCTGGTGCTTTTCCACGCCTTCGGCGGAAAGACCAATCAACTTAACATTCCGTTTATCGAACTCGGGCTTGAGCTTTGCGAATGCTCCAAGCTCCGTAGTACAGACGGGGGTGAAGTCTGCGGGATGAGAGAATAGAACGCCCCATGAATTCCCGAAGTATTCATACAAATTGAGTTTACCTTGGGTGGTCTCTGCAGTGAAGTCAGGAGCGATCGAGTTTATTCTAAGTCTAGGCTGTTCTTCTTGTCTGAACGTCCTGATTGCCCTGGTACCCTTGACGGGCTTTTGGATTAGAGATTTAGCTTGATTAAAAGCACGGCTAAGCATGGTGGAAGTAATAAACTGCTTTTTTGAGTTTCTCGTTCACTAGACGGGTTTCCTTCTTGGTCGATGGTACTGCCCTTAAATAAATTACTCACCTATAAAATGCTGAGTAGTGTGGCGCTCACGCACGTGACGTGAGCCTTAGTCACGTGCCCATGATTATCTTCTTGCTCATCCCTTCCAGAAGATCTGCTTGGGATATAGTAGAGCCCCTGCTTTGGCAGATCCTTAGGGGGCACAGTGTCTTTCGAGTTTGGCTGCTTTTGCTGTTGTTTATCGGGGAAAGCGTTAATATGCTCTTGGCTCTTTTTCTACGGATCCCCTAGATGAATAATAAGCATCAAAAGCTGTAAATGATGTAGCAATGACTTTGTCCAGCCTGTGAAAGCTAAGCATCACTTGGTGATGTCGAACTGTAGCACCAAGTGCACGCCTGCTATTAGCATGTAGCTATGTAGACAGCACGTGATCAAATAAGGGATGCGTACTACAGCGCGATTGTCAGCATAAATCTAAACAAGTCACAAATCATACAATAAATGAAAAAACAAAGCATTTTAAGCGCCACAAGGTAAGTGACGAGGATATATAAGATATCGGGTCATGGGGCAGCTGAATGAGACTGTATTGAAGAGAAGCTCGTCGTTAGCGTCCAACACGACAAACTCAAAGCCGCTGGCAAGATCTAGATCATCCACGATCCCAAACTCCTCCCAGAAACGAATACGTTCAAGCCTGATGCCGGATACAGGCGAAGCTGGATATAATATCAAGGTTTATGTTAGGTGTCGGTCCAGAAGCGAAAGAGAGATTAGAGAGAAGTCTAGTGTTGTTGTGTCGACACTGGGTTCCCAGGGCCGGGAGATTATTCTTACAAACCCCTCAACCGCCAGCAACAAGACTTATACCTTTGACAGAGTATTCGGCGTAGAGAGCGATCAGGAGATGCTTTTTAATCAGGTGGCGAAAGGTTACATCTATGAGATGATAGAGGGGTACAACTGCACTGTGTTTGCGTATGGGCAGACAGGGACGGGTAAGACATACACGATGAGTGGCGACATTACTATTCTTGGTGCGTCGTCGGAAGATCCCAACTATGTATTGCTTAGTGAACATGCTGGGATAATACCGCGGGTGCTTGTCGAGTTGTTTCAACAGTTGTGCAAAGAGAGCGAGGACTTTTCGGTGAAGGTTTCTTTTCTAGAGTTGTACAATGAAAAGCTTCGAGATTTATTAGTCGATGACAAGGAATTATCCACAGACGATTGCGGAAACAATGTTAGCGCTTCTTCCGAGTCAATACGGATATATGACAACTTGAAGAATGATCGGACTAGTTCGAATGGTCACTCTATCACTGTTAAGGGAATGGAGGAGATGTATATTCGCTCAGCACAGGAGGGTCTAAAATTGTTAATGGAGGGTTCCTTGAAGCGGAAGGTGGCAGCTACTAAATGTAATGATCTGTCTTCTCGTTCACACACTATATTTACCATCACCACCAATGTGACGAAGATTCATCCTATTTCTGGTGAGGAATATGTCAAAATCGGCAAATTAAATCTTGTAGATCTTGCTGGTTCTGAGAACATTAACAGGTCCGGAGCTGAGAATAAAAGGGCACAAGAGGCTGGCCTAATCAATAAATCGCTACTTACATTAGGACGTGTCATTAATGCATTAGTAGAGCATTCTCAACATATTCCATATAGGGAATCCAAACTTACTCGTTTATTACAGGATTCACTAGGTGGGCGGACAAAAACATGCATAATTGCAACTATTTCGCCAGCTAAAACATCCATGGAAGAGACTGTGAGCACTTTGGATTACGCAACCCGTGCAAAGTCCATCAAGAACACCCCACAAGTAAATCAGTTAATGGCAAAAGAATCATGTATCATTGAGTATATTCAAGAAATTGAGCGCTTACGCAAGGAATTGAAAGCAAATCACTCTAAAGAAGGTATATATATAAGCCAAGAGAAATATGAAACATATGAGAGTAATTGTATTCTTGTGGAAGAACAAAAGGCTAAGATAGACAATTTACAAGAACAGATTAAAAGGTTCAAAGAAAAATATTTAGAACAAGCGAATGTTGCAAAAGAAAAGGAAACTCAGTTAAAGGAACTAAGAAATGTTAATCATAAGATTCTTGAGAAATATAAACAGCTCTCCACGTACTTTGACGAGTTACAAATCAGAATTGACACTTACGAGAACCAAATCAAAGACGTCCATACTAATAACCTTCAACTTCTATTGAATATCAATGCCAACAGAGAGTCCATACATGATGATCTTGTATCTAAAGCTTCATACATTTGTTCGTCCGCAGGCTTGGTGTCGAAAGAAGTGAATAGCTTGATAGCCATCAAAAATACACTACTGTCCTACAGTAAGAGTTTCAAAACTGTTATTGAAGGTATATTTCAGGAGTTGCGGGACAAACTTGAGTATGTTGGAAACTCGTCGATTAACTCACAATTGAAATTGAATCCGAGTTTCGTTGAAGAGAAATTCAATAAGGTGTTAGATGTTATAAAGGAGTCAGGGGAAAGCGTAATGATAGGTCTCAACAATCATCTTAATGGTCTTACAAAGAACATTGAAGAAGCAGAATCTGCTTGCGCTACGGTAATTTCCGCTGAGACCAGCTCATTTAAAAATAAATTAGATCTCTTCTTTACGAATATAAGGAACGAATTAGACAGATCTTTGGGCGACCTTCTTGAAAACGTTAAAGCTGAGGGGATACAGTTACTAGACACAGTGAATGTTAAAAAAGATGAACTATTAATTCATAGAAACAATATTGAATGCCAGTTAAATGAACAAAATAAGCTGCATTTCCTTCGTACCACAGGTATGGAATCTGAAATCCATAAATTATTTGAAAGGGAGAAGGAGGAAACCAACGTAGCTATGAAGTCTAGTTACAACTTTTTGTTAAAGCAGATGGAGGAGACGAGGGTTCGGCAGGAGAAGTTTGAGGAAAGTCTTAATAGGAAACTTCAGGAACTTGTCTCTCATTGCAACAGCGGTACAGTTGATATGTATTCCTTTGGATTGGAGCAGTTACATGCAAAAGCTATTAAGTCATTTGAATCTATAGAATGCAAGGCTGCCGAGGCTACTGATTCAATTTGTACTACTACAAAGTCTACGCAGGCCCGAGGTATCTCTGCATGCGATGCTTCAACAGTGGATAATGATTTCAACTTACATCAAGAAAAACTCAGTCGTATAGTCAGTGAAGTTGTACCAAAACTCAACTCTGTGGTAGCTGACACCGGGGAGTCTTTAAAGACCCAATTTTCTGAAGGACAGAGTAATGTTTCATCTGTTACGCAGCTACAAAGTCTTTCTACTTGTCATGAAATTGAGAAACTTAACACAAACACGACAAGTTTTGTTTCAGATGTCAATGCGCTAATCCATTATGTTTCTCAAGAACACAAGCGTAATGTAATGCAAATATCACAAACACAAGATGAGATAATAGATGAGCAAGTTAACTCATTAAAGCAAAGGATAGACAATTTAGGTGCTCTCGCTAAGGACAAATCCTCACTCCAGGAAGTCCCTCAGATCTGTCATGATTTGCAATCTGCTATAAGCGACTTACCTATCTTAGACATGCCTCAAAAATCTTTTGATATGGATAATGAGAATAATACAGTAAGCTACCAATCAGATTCAGCCGATGCAGAGGCATTAATTACACATATGGACAGTTGTCCCACAATTCAGTCTTCAACTCCATATGAACAACCTGTAAACCCTACCGCTCCAGTTCCTATACCGGACCAGCCTTTAATGAAGGTACTTGCCTTAAGGAGTATAAACTCCAGCATCGACACCCTGAGGCGTATGACTATGGACACGTCTGAAAACCACAACAGTGAAGCTCTTGATGAAGATTCCGGGCTAGCAAATGAAGAAGGACCCAAATGTAAAAGAAGATACACATTACAACCCTCTTTAATATGAAGGGTATTATTGCATTCTGCATGCTTCTGTATTATCTTAGTAGAATATAGGAATGTATGATGAGGTAGATAGCCATTGGTTTTAGTGATAGAATATGTAACCTGCGCGTATCACACATTGTTCTCTTTATAGGATGAGGTTTGCTTGCAATATATTAATTAATGCTCTAATTAATTAAAGTATCCTTACAAAAAAAGCAAGCCTATTCTCCTTATAGTGAATGATTAAAACAACATAGATACTGATATTGTTTTAAACAGCAATAATTATTATTTATGNCCCGTTATCAGCCAAGCCACAGGAGCTCAGTCAAATTACCAATATTATAAGCCCTGTAAACTCAAGTAATGACACAATCATTCTTGGCTTTCCCCTTCCTTTTGTCGAAATCTCTACTATGCGTTTGCACCTCAGAAGTAACTGGGTCTCGCCAGCGTTCAGCAGAGACTGGATTTAAAGCCAGTAAAGGTTCGGGTTGACAATCAGATATTCCGTTGGAACAAGCATTGTTTATCATTTGGGCGCCAGTTCGTGTATTTGATGATTGATTTGAAGGTATGTAATTCGAAGAGCTAACGGTATCAAACGCGCCAGGCGAATCGGTTGTACTGGGATTAATAGAAGTAGACATAAAGTTGTACAGATGGAAAGTACTCCCAGGGGGTTGAAATCCGGGCACGACAGTAGTACCTTGGAATGGATTTTCTTCAGAAAAATAGCTCGAATTCGTTCGCGAAATAGGTGTCAGCGATCGCTGCATAAACGATGGAAAGTTTGGATCGTCAAACCCAATCTCAAAGGATTGATCATCAGTAATAACATTAAGAGCATCAAAGCTACCTGCGCTACTGATATCATCTTGCTCAGCTGACGGCGAATTCAGTCCGTTACTACGATATCCTAGATAACTTTCAGGTTCTGTATGTTTAGGCTTGACGTTATCACCTGTCTTCATAAAACTAAAATGGAACATATTACTATTCCTCTTTTTGAGAGCCTTACGAGCAGAGATCTTTT
This sequence comes from Eremothecium coryli CBS 5749, assembly GCA_000710315.1. NCBI lineage: Eukaryota > Fungi > Ascomycota > Saccharomycetes > Saccharomycetales > Saccharomycetaceae > Eremothecium > Eremothecium coryli. The sequence continues at coordinate 161,785 of AZAH01000001.1, forward strand.
TAGCAGCACGCGCATCATTGTTTTCTGCTGCGCACTCATACCATTTGTAAGCCATATCTATATCACGCTTACAGCCTTTGCCATTCTCGTGGAAGTATCCCACAGTGTACTGAGCTTTTGCATAACCCTTCTTTGCAGCCTTTAATGCCCATTGGAAGGCTTCCCTGTCATCACGTTCAAAGGCAGGGGGTGCCCCGATTAAATACCACGCACATAGTCCTAACATAGCCTCAGGATCACCTTTTAACGCGGCTTGTGTATAGTAGTGGACACTGAGGGATGTATCTTGGGGAACCACTTCATTACCTTGCTCATACAACTTACCAAGTTTGGTAGTTGATGGAATATGTCCTAATGAAGCCGCTTGTACGTACAATTCGGTAGCATAGCTCTCGTCCGGGATTACAATGTCTAAGAACCCATGTTCATATATTTGTGCTAATTCGTATGGCGCTGCGCAGGTTAATTCATTAGCCCGAGAAGCAGCGCGAGATAACCACTTTATCCCATTTTGTTTAGTGTTAACATCTTGCGGTAACCCCATTCTACCATGAAACGAATATAAACCAAGTTTAAACATTGCTGCTGGATGGTTCCTTGACGCAGCAAATTTTAAAAATTCAATACACTTGCGAGAGTCTCGAGTGGTTCCTAAACCTTTTTCAAAACAAACTGCTGTTCTGTATGCCGCTTCAATGTGACCATGTTTGGCTGAAGATTGGAATAGCGGGAAGGCATCCTTATGGTTGACTTTCCCAAATGCACCAGACGAATATGCGTCTGCAAGCAAATATTGCGCATCTTTATAACCCTTTACACTTAGTTTTGTTAGGTATAACTTCGCTTCTTTTAGAAACTGTTCCTTTAAATCTTCATTTTGTTGCTTTTTAGAGTTTGCATATGATTCAGGTATAGCCGAGTCTACTACATCATTAGCTGAGGTAATATCCATCGTCAATGCAGTCTGCAACATATATTGCGCGTATTGAAACAAGACATCAGGATCTTTGGACTTTTTAACATTTTTCCTATACATTTCTAATGCCTTCAACCTAGGTACCAAAACTGCATTAGAACAATCTCCAAAACACTCACTGATGATCTTGTGAGAATAGTGTGCGACGGACTCGTTAGTCTGTGTCAATGTTACACTATCTTTAGTATTCAATAAGTAGAGGTGAGACAAATCTACTGTCTTGGTCCTTTGCTTCCTAACATCGTAAGGCAATCCAATACTAGAACGCAGCGAGAGCTGGTTACCGCTTAGTTGAATCATTGAAGTAACCTGTGATTGCGGCAAGGAAGATGTGGAAAAAAGTTGACCACGCGATGAAGATGAGGAACCGGAGACTCGAGAATCATCTGTTAATTGATGCTGCAAATAGCGTTGTTTAGGAGCAACATCCTGAAACTGGTATTCGTTTGATGGTTCCATATTATTATATGACTCAGATGGCTCACTGGTTGACGGCGGTACAACTTTAACTGCTGGAATTTCCACGCTATTGATTTTAGTCAATGCGTTACCATACAGCGGTTCTGTTGGATATGGCACCTGCCCTTGGTATTGTGCGCAATCCTTGGGTTCATCTAGTAATGTCAGAGATGGGTATGTGAATGTTGATTCCATTGTGGATATTTATAGCCAAAATTAAACCGAATTATTGTCTGCTGCAAGCAAAATGTGGAATTAACACTGTGTAGAGCGATCAGAGAAGTTGGATTCCTTGAAGCAGACAAAGTCTTCCACCAATAAATAATGAAGCAACTGAGGCCTTTATTTTCAGGTATTTTGGCTTAATCGGCTTTCTTAGTGTGGCGGCACAACAAATAGGGTGCTCCCGGTTACTTAACAAGGGAACTATCGTGCTTTTGCCGTTCCACACTACAAGGTTGTGGATATGTTTATATCAAATATGATCAAATAGCCAATGAAACAAATAGTAAATGATTATAAGTTTATCGTACGGCTTCTAGCTCGATGTTTAGTACTGTTTCGTCTTAATTAAGGATTTTTTGGTTCCCTTACGTTTTTCTCTGTATAACGAAATGTCTACACAAAAAAGAAATAGCCAGTATTACGACTATACCAATCGTACTGAACCGCCCAACGTAAAGAGTTAGCTATTGGTGCATTACTACATAACTAATGAATAAATAAAAAGAGTGTGCACCAAGCTTCTGTCTTCTGTATCTAAATTTTTATATCAGTCAGGTACTAATTTATTAGCTGAGTCTTCCGGAGGATATGGTATGATCGCTCGGCCATTTGGCAATGAAGCTGTTAATTGAAAGAGATCAGTTAACAGATTTAACAGTCTTTACAATAAGCAATGAGCAGCATGCTCTACCGTGTTTAAAGTGCCTAGGAGTGCTGCACTTTGCATTTTAATGGACAGCATTAACTTCCATAATCGGGTATCAGTAGTTATTGTGTAGTTGACTGGATATGAATAAGGTGGGTTGACACCACCACCATAGATGAAATAAAGAGATGCGGTACAGCACAAAACGGTACAAATGACAAATCTGGCGGAAAACTCCAAAGCATTAGTAGCGAAACAAGGCCATGAATTGCCACTCACAAAAGGGGAGAGGTCTTTTGCTGCGCTGACACCTGAGGTTGTATTACAGCGTGTATGGAGCCTAGTCTTCATCTTCCTCTCTAGGGTCACCTATCCCATCCTCGTAAATAGCAAATACACACTCTGCCTCGGGGAGACAAGGGGAATCAACCACTTTGCAAATTCTCTGACAGCCCTTGCCCTTCTTGAACCCCAAACGAGTAGTTGAAGAGTGGGCCATAATGTTACCACCAATAGGCTTCTTTGGGTCCGGATTAAACATTGCTGCACCGTCAACTTGGGCAACAACCTGGTTGGTGACAAGTACTGCCACACCAAACTGATCCGCCAGCCTCTGTAGTGCCCTCATGAATTTAGCTAAATGCATCTGACGGGCACTTAGTTCACCACGACCGGAAAAATCTGTACGGTATAAAGCCATGATAGAATCAACCACTATTAGTGAAAAACGTGATTCACTCATCATCTGTGCAGCTGCGTCTAGTAAACGCAATTGATGGTCGGCATTATAGGCTCTAGCATATGCAACATTGTTAAGGGCATCGTCCGGATCCAGGCCAAACCGTTGCGCAATAGATACTAGCCTGATTGGCCGGAAAGTACCTTCAGTATCTATATATAGACATTTTCCTTCACCCCCACCCATATCGAGGGGAATTTGGCACGTTACTGCAACTGTATGGCACAGTTGAGACTTACCAGTCCTAAACTCTCCAAAAAGCTCTGTTATCGATCCTGTTTCAATACCTCCGCCAAGTAAAGTATCAAGATTCTTTGAACCAGTTGTCAAACATATCATTTCTGCTCTCCTCTGGTGGAAATCTGCCGCTGTTACAAAGCCCATAGGTACTAACCTTGCAGCCTCGTTGAGCAGTTTATCTGCTTTGGCTTCAGAGATGCCTTTTATTTCTAATAGATCCTTCCTAGGCGCATATGCTACAGCCTCTGCAGTATGCAACCCACTATCCCGAAGTTTTTTTAAATCATTGCTTGTAATACCATTTACTTGTAGTTTTTCCAGCGGTACAAACGATACCAGCGCTACATCATCATAATCCTCTTGCTGATGTGGTTGTTGGTGGCTAGAGGGCTCCGGATGAACTTCGATCACATCTCCATCCAAGGGTGGTTGTTCACTTGAGTTGAGGATCCTCTGTGTATGTTCCGATGTGGCGGTGGCGTGTAGATTAAACTGAGAACCTTGAGAATCTTGAATAATATGCTCTTGCACCTGTGACATTACGGGGTATCTTATATGAAGTTCAAAGCACTAGATGAATATCAGCAGACTATCGATCCACTTTCAATTTCAAAATGGTTACTAGACCTGTTCTATTCACTATCTACAGTCTTGGTAAATGGGAGTAGCAAAGCAACGATTAAGAAAATCTTCGGGGGACTTATTCCGGTTTGCCCGGCTGTTTTGGGTTACGCGTAAAATAGAAAATAACGCGTGCAATGACACATATCCACGTGACAATAATATTTCTTTAATCTATATGCTCTGCTGCAAGCTGACTAGGCCGGCAAAGCTTGGTGCAAATCATACTTTGTTTATTCCAACCGCCGCATGTCGCATATTGTTTGACATGCTTATGCAAGGAGTTGTTTAGCTTATCCTGAGAAAAACAAACAGTCAATGCACCTCAAGAGGTTGCCCGCACATCGGTACAGTGTGATACCAGTTGCACCGTCCAGCCCTAGTAGCACATTAGGAGTAGTGCACTTCACTTGCGCACTACTGTTTTCCTATGACCGGTTGACAAACTGCACCTGTCTGTTGTATCGATGATGTAATCATGTTTAAAAGCGATTCAAAATCAGAATAGTTTTTTGACCTAAAGGAAGACATTATAATAGTGTATATAGTACGATCTAGGCAGCCTTGCGTAGTATTATTGAGGTACAAACAAAAATGCTTAAGAATATATCGTATTATCTCTTAGCTCCGTAAATATAATTCAATGGCACGCAATATGGAAGCTCTTCAATTGATGATTTTATAAAGTTGGCTTCTCGAAGCATATAACAATATGCAGCCTTGCTCGAGCGCTGTCTAGGAAATTGAACTACGTATCACGTTATATTTTTTGGGAAATGATTACACATGCTGAATTCTGCATAAATTTGCGTAGTTCTCTACTTGGTTGACCGTTGTGGCTACAACATTTGTGTTTTATACATGTATTAAAAGCTCAACTATTGGAATAAACCCAGCTTTTTCTTTATAAACCGTCTACTTACCAGATTACGAGATAAACAGACACCCGTTACACACATGAGTACAAGGGTTGAGAATGATGAAGATGATGTATACGAATCGGCTCTTTTAAATGATGCATCCAAACTGTTGAAAATTATACACTACGATTCAGATGATGCTGAAGGGAAAGAAATGTCAGAGACTAGTGTAAAAGTACCAGAGAACTCAGATCTTACCTCTAGTATAGATGATCGTAACCAAGATACTTTTTTTTCTGCTCAATCCTCAACTAGCCTGCTGGACACTTCCAATATGGATGATACAATTGTTGCTGCTAATGCACAGATACCCGTTGAAGAGGTAAGATGTACTAATAAAGCTATTGCAAAGCAAATCTTGAATAGCGAATTCAACAAGATAGACTATAAAGAATACGCAGACTATCTTGGGAAAGAAGAGAACAAACCTATATTGAAGGAGTTCGTGGCTTTGCTGCTTCCTTTGCCGCTATCATTGTACTACACTTTGAGAAAGGTTTCAAATGCGATATATTTTATTGCAGAAGCAGCGGCTATTGACTCAATGCTCGAAGAAGTGAGTATACAATGGCTCAGCATTCACCATGTGCCCCATTATCAAGAGAATTACAAACTCGCACATATAGTGTTGTTTTCGTTATTAATCCTGAACTCTGATCTATATAACCATGTGTCGCAGGAGAAGTTTTCTGCCGAGGAATTTATCGATAATACCATTTATGCACTGCTAAAGGAAAGTGCGACCATCGAGACTGAAGCATTTTCCACTGAGCTACTCGAGTACTATAATTTTACAGCGACATATCAGTTGCCCCTTCGCAAGGGACCTTGTCTTTCTGGCGCTAAACCTGCAAATACAGGTACCAAATCCAATAATCGAGTGATCTCTAGGAACTTTAGAACTGAAAGGACTTTCTCTAATGCCTCAGAATATTCGGCGCAATCGACTTATCTGCAACGAACTAACTCGACTAAACAAGGGGTTGGACTAACGAATACTATGTATCACAAAAATCAGGAATTACCTCTGCTTTACTGCAAGGAGGCTTACGACGATAAAATGAATTGTATTAATAATTCCCACTGGTTAGTAGATGCAGTATTACAGTTCCAAGAGCCGGTACAGCCGCTCCACAAACCACCTGCAATGAAAACTGATTATTCTTCTAGTAGCAGGTTAAAGTTTTTTGGCTGGTTAAGGAAGAATGAAAACGGCTCAATCTTTAAGGAGCACGCCGAGGTGAGTATTAAGGATAGGAAGTGGTTTAATGCGAGAGTTAGGATCGCGGAGGGAAGGCTGTATATTTTTAACTTCAAAAACTCTAGGGCGTTGGATCCCATGGAGGGGAACATCGACGTTTGCAAAGGGAAATCGTTGTCTTACTGCGTACATAATCTCTATGGGGCTGTAGCACACCTGGTTCAGAATAATATAGTGCAAAGAGCAGGTCATGAAAAGTGGAATTTTAGCATATTATTTCCAAAGAGCATTGACTGCGATGTCGACATGGTATATCAATTTCAGACAACTAATGGGGAAACCGCCCAGAAATTTGTCAACTGCGCAGCATTTTGGGCTGCGAGGATAACTCCGTTGCCATCTGCGCAGTTTGAGATGGTTTCAAATCAAGAATATGGTTGGAGTGACAGCTTGCTCAACCAGCAGGCCGAGGTGGCTAATGTGAATTTAGCCGTCTGGAACCCCCTCATGGGAATTGACTCAGTTTATGAGAACGTAGGAAATTTTGCACAGAATACAATTGATACCCAGCTAGCTGATATTAAGTCTTTTGTCGGTCAGTTGTTAGATTTAATTGATGAGCATAATCAATATAAACCAAAAATGATTGCTGTTTGGTCGCAAAGTAGAAGAACAGATAATTTTGACTTAGCGATGGATAACTGGAACCGAAGATACCTGTTCTTGAATACAATTTTTGAAAAGCATAACCATTATCTGAAAGCTCTGGAAGCTGCGCTTGCGGAACTTAATAATATGTAGTATTGCCATTTTTAATACCCGTTGCTCTAGGAAAATTTTAATTATACAATACGATCTATATTTCAAAATCGTTGAACTAGCTTGGAAAAGCTAAATAAAGGGATATATTTAAATGGCCTAGTGCTTCTTATCTTTGCTTGCTCAATACATCTCGCTACGCGAGTCTAGGTAGTGTCTGTCACCCAAGTTCAACACCAGTGAAATATAGTTCGTAAAAAGGTATATTTAGAGATTCATCTTTTAAAGAAGGTGGCAAAACGAGAAGCCTACTCACAATTCATCAGTACATGGTTCATAGAGAATTGGCAAGGAAATTACTGGAACCATTGTCATTCAAAAATGTCGCAACAAGACCCAAGTTCCATTAATGGTATGTTTATGACCTCTAACTAGCACCAAGAGCCGTAAGTTCCAGCGCTTCAGATTGCTAAAGTTTTAGGGATTCCAGAGGGTCTGGAATAAACCGTTCGATGGTGGATCTATAGGGCTATACTAACAAGTATTTCACAGGTGGTATCGTAGTAGCAATGACCGGTAAAGATTGTGTCGCCATTGCTTGCGATCTAAGACTAGGCTCTCAATCTCTCGGTGTATCAAACAAATTCGAAAAGATCTTTAACTATGGGCATGTTTTTGTAGGGTTGACTGGCTTGGCTACTGATGTCACTACTCTATATGAGACCTTCCGTTACAAAACGAACCTATATAAACTAAGAGAAGATAGACCAATTGAACCGGAGACTTTCTCACAGCTAGTTTCTAGCACATTGTATGAAAAAAGATTTGGCCCATATTTTGTCGGACCTGTTGTTGCAGGGATAAATTCTAAGACTAACACTCCGTTTATTTCTGGATTTGATTTAATTGGGTGTGTAGAGGAATCTAAGGATTTTATTGTCAGCGGTACTGCATCTGAACAGTTATTCGGTATGTGTGAAAGTTTATATGAGCCAAACCTAGAACCAGAAGATTTGTTTGAAACAATATCACAAGTCCTATTAAATGCTGCTGATCGTGATGCACTCTCTGGTTGGGGTGCTGCCGTATACATTATCCAAAAGGATAAGGTGGTGAAAAGATACTTGAAGACTAGACAAGATTAGCTGTGTATGTCTTTGCGTTGTTATGTGAAATATATAAATATAAAGGAAAGCTGTATTTAATAACGAATACCATAAATAGAGGATCGTTGAAATAGTGCATTGATCGATGATGTACCCTAGTATTAAAGGAGGTGTGCATTTTTTTAAAGCATAACCGCAGATGGTGAAACTATAAACAAGTGGAGGGGAAAGATAACATCAAATAGCACTATCAAGAGGAAGGACCGGACTTCCTTTTTAGCTCAAGTTGACGTTCAAGCAACTTTTTTAATACGGCATCTTCCCCGTACTCTTCCTCATCCATTTTCTTCCAGACTTCTTCAGTCTTCTTCCTCTTCTCCCTGTTACTCTTAATTACTAATTCTGCTCCCGAAAGTCTCGTAGAGTGAAGACACTTACTTAGTGCTTCTTTCTCATTATTGCATAGCCCGAATGCCCTCTTGTAAAACTCTGCCCTGTGACACTTTTCCAAGGCTTCAATAAGGCTCGTGCAAGCTACTAAATTGTTAGAATAAAACACAAAGAAAACATAGGGAAAAATAAGTGAACATACGGTTAAACCTTTCAGCTTCTAGTTGCGGATGCATGGAACTATTTTGAATATGTCAAGCTTTAATGAGCTGTGTTTATAGACTTGTAGCATGCATTTTAGTGGAAGGGCCGAATTTCACAATCTTTTTTTATGTTAACTTCGCAGCAGTTGATTTTATCAACTTCGACGCACTTATGAAATGACCAAGAGTAGCTAACATCCGAAAGCAAAGCAGTCATGGCAGAAACCGAAGTAGATTACAAAAACACATCACCTCTACATAAAAAGATTTCCATCTTCTCTGAAGAGTACAAGCTGAGGAGGAAGAAGCAAATGTTCAGGTTCTTCGGGGCCACTGCCCTCACATTAATATGCGCAAAAATGGCCTTTAGAGGGATTGCCTCACGTAAATGTATGTGAATGACAAATTGATATAATTTCCCAATATTTAAATACTAACAACTTTCCAAGATATCCCAAATATGTTTCAGCTTAATCATAAACGTCCTCCTTTTTCTTACCAAAATGAAGCCATGAACGCTTTTGCATTTGGCACTGGCTTGGCAGTTGGTGGCTTCTCAATGCTGGTACTTGGCACTTGCTGGGTTGCTGATATATCTAACTTTCCAGAGTTCACCTTACGAGTGCAAAGCTTGTTGGGAAGCGCAAACCGCAGCAATAAATATGCCGAATTAGCATTGGATGATGAATCTAAAGAAGTAGCCGCAATGCTTGATTCATTGATAGAAAATAAGAAAGATTAAGAGGGATTCTAGTGTAACTAGATTCATGTATATAAGCTATTACCAATCACTTAGTGTATTGATACCAAAGTCATGTGATACATTTTTAAAATAAACAGCAAAAGCGTTTCGAAAGCCCCCGGAACTTTGACTTTATAGATCAGTACAACAATGCCAGTAAGCATTGTTTAGAAAAAAAGAGCACCAATTAGCGCAGATAATGTTATTATATGCAATTAATGATGAGATCTCACTCTAATATGAATAGAAAGCGACAGAATAAAGTGCTCTCGACATCTTTTGTTTCCACTAGGAAGCTCCAATCTGATGACGGAACTTCAATGTCGCCAGCAAGCCCACTTCAGACTAGAAAAAGGAATAACACCGTTACGAACCTTAAACAAGAGGTCAAAGCTTTAGAGACAGAACTGCAAAAGTTATTAGTACGAAGAAAAGATGCTGAGAAGGTCAGGAACTCTAACTCTAATGAGATATATCAAGGGACTTATTCAACTGATCATTTACAAAGGCATTCCATGCGACTTCAGGCAAGTACGCAATTACGTGAAATAACAAAACATATTAAACAGATAGAACATCAGATATCTAAGCTAAAGTCCAAAATAGAGCATATTGTGGGATTAGCCAATGTCGTAACAGATCCTCAGCAAAACCATCAACGTCTAAGTCCAATTTCACGGCATGATGATTCATTTAGGTACGACGAATCGCACCTTGCCCTGCAGCAATACCAAGGCGTAACAGTTGATACTTTTTCTGAATCTGAATCTCCTATTCTTGACTCAGAATCTAACAATGCTACAAGCGCTGAAATTGGGGATGATTATTTACATTACTCGTTTTATACCGATGGAGATGGCGACGATATAACTGACCATACATTGGATGATATTGATTTAGCAGATGAGGATGGCCATGATTCTGAGTTAGACAGTGCGAATGAGGTTACATCGGATAAACATTCGAAGCAAACGGCGACAGCCACCTGGCATTTTAGCGATTACTTACAAAGTTTACAAGATTCCAATGCTTCCAGGGAATTCATTTTATTGAAGGCTAACAGCTTAGTTGAACTTTTAAGCAATAACCCAGAGATAAAACACGATATGGTTTTTTCAGCGTTTTCAAATACTATCTACAATCTACTTCTTTCTCCGGACGACCTATTCGTATCTGCCGGATACAGGATATGCAGGTACCTGATAACGGATAGCAAGTTCATCGAGAATTTGATGATGCTGAGGATTGATGTTTTTCTTGTTATTTCACTATCAAGAGATGATTCTCATGATATGGAACGAGAACAGGCTATAAAACTGATTCGTGAATTCATACCCTACAGAACAGGGATTAACCAAGCTATAATTCAAGCTGTAATTACATGCGTCGAAAAAAATGATGATAAATTAAGGACTATATGCATTGAGACATTACTAGAATTTGCCTTGGTTATTCCAGATCTTTTAGACAAGTGCAATGGATTTCGGCAGCTAGAAACTCTTCTGCATGACTCAAATCTACAGATATCATTACTGGTTTTAGATACATTTTTGAACATGATGAATAATAGTCAAACTCGTGGTTATGTTGAAGACTATTGTAATGTTAGTTCAATGTTAACTGTTCTTTCCGATTGGCAGTCAAGATCAACTTTAAATGTAGAAAGACTACAAAACAGCATGTGCATGATGGCAAGGCTATTTAAAAACTACAATGGTTTAATAATACTTTCCAAAAATGCTTTCCGACCCTTAAAGGAATTAATATCCTTTCTTCAAACGCCGTTCGTTGCTCGTTATGTTTTAGATCTTATCATGGATGTTCTGCGCATAAAATCTCTCGATTACCACGATAGAAACAGTATGAACTTTAAGTTAGTTGCTTCTCAGTTCCCTCATGATTCAATGGCAACAAATCAATACCTAGTTTTGATAGTAAAGATGCTATGCGAAGCACAACTTGTCGATGCATTATTGTCGATCTTGCTAGCTAATCGGCCCTACGATGAAGGTAAGGCAGAGAAGAATAACATACTGCTGATGAAGGCTCGATATGTTTTATCCGAGTTCTTGAACATGGCTGTGAATATTGAAAGCTTAAACAATACTTACTTTTCAATTGTACACCATGAATTGAGCCCTATAAAGATTTCAGAGACCTTTTTTATAGAGCGAGTTAATGCGAGATTAAACAATAATCGCACAACTTTAGGCATACCTAACTTGAACACCCAAAAGACTATTATAGAGTTTACAAAATCTGTCACGAAAGCTACATTGCTTACTGATGTCGATGAAATGACTTTTAAAAAAATGGTTTATGACACCAAAGTTTTACAAACAAAAGACTTCTCACAGTGGAACTGGGATATACTAAGCGATCTATGCGAGGGCCCTTTACGCAACCCACGAAGATTAGAAGAACTATCACGAACAACAAAATTTATTAGAAGATTGCTAATTTTTTACAGGCCATTTAGGTATCGTTTTTCCACCGTTAATGTTGTGGCCCCAAATGCTAGGCAGTACGCAACTGTAGGTATTCTATTCCTTTCGATGCTACTCTCCCATAATGAGGGGCTCAAAATACTTATAGATGATAACAAAATCATCCCTCAAATTGCTACTTCTTTATATAAGTCCATGGAAGGGCAACAGCTGTCATCACGGATTTTTACACCAACTGCATTAAAAACAACGATGTGTTCTGGCTATTTTTCGATGCTTGGTGTATTTATGAAATCCAAAGAAGGGATTAGTGTTTTGGAAAAGTGGAATATCTTCACTGTGATTTATAAAATGTTTCAGCCCAACAACATAGCTGAAGAATTCTTGCTATTAATACTGCCAGAGTTAGACTTGAAGTATAGTGCTCATTGCAGAATTATTTTGAGCAAGGCTTTGATTGATGAGCGTGAATCAATTAGAATTAGCGCAACTAAGATATTAGGGAAATTCATAAGCGATTACGATGGATCAGATGTTAAGCTAGAGGAATTCATGCTAAATCTTTTGGTAGGTCAATTATATGACTTATCAAGCGATGTTACTGCAATTGCAGATCAAATTTTGTACAATTATTGTACAAGCCAAACTCTTTCTAATGGATTGAAACCCTCTGTGGCAACTTCCCTCAACCAACTTGTTTTTGTTGGTTCCCCCATAGTGTTTGAACTTTTGGCAAGTACTACAGGGTTTAGGCTGTTAAACAATATTGATTTTGTTGGGAGCGAGAGATTAGCATGGTTACGCTATAAAAACAAAGAGTATGTTATTAAGGTTGAAGAGTTTTTAGAAAATGAATTGAACATGAAGATACCCGTGGAAGTCAAGACGAATATGCGTACCCTTCCCTTACACTTTTATGAATCTCTTGCTAAATCGGAGGAAGGTATAAATCTAATTGAAAAGAATGGGGACTTTTTAACATTTTCTAGCACGGTTAAGAAACTAAAGTATACACTTACAAAAACGCCGGATGAAGCTCTGGAGCTGAAAAGTTGCCTCTGGTGTTATGGGTTTATTGGATCTACAAGCTTGGGTATTAAACTTTTAGACGCCCACAATATCGTAAAAGACCTAGTTGACATTTCTGGGTTTGACAGCGATCCTGTTGTAAGGTTCACGGCATTTTATGCATTAGGACTGATAAGCAGAACTGAGGAGGGATGCGAGCTACTTGATGAACTAGGATGGGAATGTAGCATGGACGTTAAAGGCCAGCCAACTGGCATATGTATACCCAAGGACACTCAATCTTTCCTCAGTTATCATAGCAAAGATGTCAGCCTTTCGAAAGAGCATTTAAGACTGAGCAGCGTTACAGATAGAGGAAGCAGAGAGGAGGAATTTCCAAAACTAGTGGTTTCTCAGGCCAAGTTTATACAATTTCGCGAACAAAGCGAAAGAGATGTGCTAGCTGACAACGAACAGTTGAAGACTATGATAGAAAATAAGACTAGAGAACTGGAAGCTCTTAAAGAACCCAAACCCTCAAATCCGCAATTCGCAGACGATCCCGTCTCTGCTAAGATTATCAAACTTGTTGGCAAGCTTAGTAATCATATTTTAGCCAACAGCGCTATAAAAGACCTTACTGACCTGGAAGCTAAATACGGGGCCTCAAAATTCGAAACCCCCGAAATGTTTTACGCAGTTTACAACCTAATGGCACAGTATCGCTTTAAACCTTCAGTTAGGAAGTTTCTATGCGACCTTTTTATCAATAAGAAATCGCTAGAAAACCTCATGAAAAGGGACAGGAGGCGCAAAAGATGACAATCGACGTTGAAACGCACTTGTGTGGCTGGCATCACACATAATTAGGACTGTCTTTATATAGTAAAGGCGTGTTTTTGAATAATTCATAGGAATGTATTAGTTTTTCTGGTATCTCTACCTGGTCTAATGGTATGCGATCTATTGACTCCAAAGTCTCAACAATACCATGCAATTCCTGAACCTTAGATAATGCATTCTCTGATGGCAATTGAGAAAAATTTTCCGTGTTATCATCTAGTGTCTCTAATACAGCTGTAATACTCGCAATCTTCCGTAGTAATGTTGTGTACTCTCGCCTTAATGTTACTTCTTGTTTCTGTAACTCATCTCGTCTCGAAAGCAGTTTATTGTATTCTTGTTCAAGAGTCATCGCCTATTCACTCGTTCAACAAAATGTATATCCGTTAACAGCCCTTCCCGATTATTGATTGGACGTGTTATTTAGCGTGGTGAAGGTTGCATGAACTAAACGACTGTTCCTCAATTACCATCTTCACAAAGGAGGCGTTACAAGAGAGCAGTCATAACACGTGATCAAATATGGCTATAGCACCGCCGTTTTCCATCACGTGCTTATAATACGAATAGCTTAGAACATAAATTCCACAACTGTGTGCAACAACGGTGAAATGGCGATTATAATCACGACTGTTGATCATCCACATGGGGCTGATTTAGGGATTATGACTTCATATCAATTGCTAAGCATTGAAAAAATAATATAAAAGGAGTGTTGTGTTCAGCTCGGTCCCTATCTACTTCTACTTGTAAGAAATCACTAAAGTTGTCTTTACCTAACTCGATTTATTAGGTTACTTATAAGACAGACTGCTAAAACATATCTCGAACGGATATAGATAAGGAAATAATGGTTCAATCTTCTGTTTTAGGGTTTCCAAGAATTGGTGCTAACAGGGAGTTGAAGAAGATCACCGAGGCTTACTGGGCTGGGAAAGTTTCAGAAGAAGAGTTGCACAAGGTGGGCAAGGAAATTCGGGAAACAAATTGGAAGTTGCAGAAGGAAGTTGGAGTGGATTTGATTGCCTCCAATGACTTTTCTTACTATGACCAGGTTTTGGATCTCTCTCTTCTATTCAACGTAATTCCAGATCGTTACCGCAAGTACGAGTTAGGGGATGTCGATACCCTTTTTGCTATGGGCAGAGGTTTGCAGAGACAGGCAACAGATGGCAAGGCTGCAGTCGATGTCACAGCCCTAGAAATGGTTAAATGGTTTGATTCTAACTACCACTATGTCAGACCTACTTTTTCTCACTCAACTGAATTCAAATTGAATGGCCAAAAGCCTGTGGATGAATATCTAGAGGCCAAGGAACTAGGCATTGAAACCAGACCTGTTTTGTTGGGACCTGTTTCTTATCTATACTTGGGTAAGGCTGATAAGGATTCCTTGGATTTGGATCCATTGTCTTTACTGCAAAAGCTGCTACCATTATATGCTGAAATCCTAAAGAAGTTGGGAGAGGCGGGTGCGAAGTCCGTTCAATTGGACGAACCTGTTTTGGTCTTGGACTTGCCGGAAAAGGCTAAGGCTGCCTACAAGGAAGCTTATGCTTACCTATCAGAGGCAGGCGTTCCAGATATTGTGTTGACCACATATTTTGGTACTGTTGTTCCTAATTTAGAAGCTATTAAGGGCTTACCAGTTGCCGGTTTTCACTTTGATTTTGTCAGAAACCCTGAACAGCTTGAGGAAATCTCAGAGGCGGTGACCAAGGATCAAACAGTGTCTGTAGGTATCGTTGATGGTAGAAATATCTGGAAGAACAACTTTGCTAAATCTGCCGCCTTGATTGAGAAGGCAATTTCAAAGTTTGGAAAAGATCGTGTGGTTATTGCTACTTCATCCTCATTGTTGCACACCCCTGTTGACCTCGAGAATGAGACAAAGTTGGACCCGGAAATTAAGGACTGGTTCTCCTTTGCAAAACAGAAACTTCAAGAGGTTGTAGTTCTTGCGAAGAAAGCCGCTGGAGAAGATGTATCTGCCGAATCTGAGGCGAATGCCAAGTCTATCGCTTCAAGAAGCTCCTCAAGTATTACCAATGACACTGAAGTCCAGAAGAGGGTTTCAGGCTTGAACGACAGTTTGTCAACGAGAAGTGCACCATTTGGTGAGAGATTGAAGGAGCAAAAGCCAATTTTCAATTTACCTTTATTCCCAACCACCACTATTGGTTCCTTCCCTCAAACGAAGGACATCAGAATCAACAGAAATAAGTTCAACAAGGGCACCATTACTGAAAAGGAGTACGAGAAATTTATCAATACTGAAATTGAGAATGTTATCAGATTTCAAGAGGAGGTTGGATTAGATGTTTTGGTTCATGGTGAGCCGGAAAGAAATGATATGGTTCAATACTTCGGTGAGCAATTGAAGGGGTACACTTTCACTGTAAACGGTTGGGTTCAATCCTATGGCTCTAGGTATGTTAGACCTCCTATTATTGTGGGTGACTTATCCAGACCAAAGGCCATGTCTGTTAAGGAGTCTGTCTACGCCCAATCCTTAACTACTAAGCCAGTGAAAGGTATGTTAACGGGCCCAGTTACATGCTTGAGATGGTCTTTCCCAAGGGACGATCTAGACCAAAAGGTTCAGGCTTTGCAATTGGCTTTTGCATTGAGGGATGAAGTGAACGATTTGGAAGCTGCTGGCATCAAGGTCATTCAAGTCGACGAGCCTGCTATCAGGGAGGGTTTGCCATTGAGGGCAGGGCAAGAAAGATCTGACTATTTGCAATGGGCTGCTCAAGCCTTCAGGGTTGCTACTTCTGGTGTTTCTAATAAAACTCAAATTCACTCCCACTTCTGCTACTCTGATTTGGACCCTAACCATATTAAAGCTTTGGATGCAGATGTTGTTTCCATTGAGTTTTCAAAGAAGGACGATCCAGGCTATATCTCTGAGTTCCAAAACTATCCAAACCATATTGGTTTAGGTTTGTTCGATATCCATTCACCAAGAGTTCCTTCGAAAGAGGAGTTCATCAAGAAGATTGAGACTATTTTGGAGTCTTATCCCGCAGAAAAGTTCTGGGTTAACCCAGACTGTGGTTTAAAGACTAGAGGTTGGGAAGAAACCAAGGCTTCCTTGACAAATATGGTTCAAGCTGCCAAACACTTCCGCGCCCTCCATTCTAAAGAGTAAGCTTTTACACACCTCTAACGGGATTCAACACCCATCTTTTCATGGTCATATCATTAGTATAGAACAAGTAAGTGCCAATTACTAAATAACTATTGTATAATAGAACGCATTCAACATTCGTTTACACTTGGGCGTTGTTTATTACTGCTTTTAGCCTACAAATACATATATGTTAGGGCCTATCTCTTGTTTAACGTCGTAGGACGATACGCTTGTATGAGCATACACGACCATAGAACTTGAAATGTTCGAAGGGTGGCAAAAATGACAAAAAAATGAAGCAACTTTCGCAATAAAGGTGTAACGCTCCTATATACAATAGCGCAGCATATTAAGCTTCCTAGAGACAATGTCTGACGATCAACTACAACAATTTATGGCTCTGACCAATTGTTCAGCGGAAACTGCTGCTGAATATATGTCTGAATTTGATGGCGATCTTGAAAGCGCTGTTAATTCATTCTTTAATAGGAAACAAAGGGACGAGTCTCCTGAGACACCAACAGTTGTAAGTCATTCCAGTAAAAGCCCTGATGGTGGCAGGTCCGCTTCTTCATCAGGATCCATGGGTAAGGCTACAGGTAGTAGTAGGTCCAAGAAAACTGAGACTCCGAGATTTAAAACATTTACACAAATATTGAAGGAGGCACAAGCAAATGAAGACGACGACGAGGATAACGAAGCTAGACATACTTTTGCAGGCGGGGAAACTTCAGGCTTAGAGGTTACAGACCCTAACGACTCCAATTCATTAATAAGAGATTTACTTGAAAAGGCTCGTCGTGGCGGGGAGCGTAGTCAACCTGACGGTGATGATAAAAACAACAAAGCACCTGCAAAGAATAACTTCACTGGAAAGGGATATCGTCTAGGATCATCTCTTGCCACTGATCCAGAAGTTGTAGATAATGATGACCATACTGACACAAAAAAACCAAACAAGGTTACTAGAGAGATTACCTTTTGGAAAGAAGGATTTCAAGTAGGTGAAGATGGCCCCTTATATCGTTATGATGATCCAGCTAATAGTTACTATCTAAATGAATTGAATCAAGGAAGAGCACCTTTGAAGTTACTCAATGTTGAGTTTGGACAGGAGGTAGATGTCAATGTTTACAAAAAGTTGGATGAATCGTACAAGCCTCCAAAAAGGAAGCTTGGTGGGTTCGAGGGAAGCGGCCGTCGTCTAGGATCACCTATCCCGGGCGATGCGTCACTAGGAAGTAGTTTATCCTTACATGAAGAACCAGTATCTGAGCCCAATAATGAAACTGATAAAGTTGAAGAAGAGGAGAAGAAGGAGGGGTCTACTAGTGTTCAAATCAGGTATGCCGACGGTAGAAGAGAAATCTTACGTTGTAATAAAAAAGATACGGTAAACTTTTTGTATGATTATGTTAAGAAGAACACTAAAAGCTCCAGAGCATTTAACTTAAACCATGCCTGTCCTATCAAAGAAATTGAACAGTCCGCATCTACCATAGAGGAGCAAGATCTCTGTAACTCTGTAGTTGTGCAAAGGTGGGTCTAATTCGGTGTATGTAGTTGCCCTTTTATCAGGACACCATTCAGCAGTTATTAATTTACAGAAACTTCTATGTACGGCTATGCTTGAATCATACCAAATGGGTCACCTTCCAGAAAGGTTAACATACCGAAAGCATTTTAACGCTTTCTCCTCAATACAACTTCAGATGTCCAGTAATTCCATCTAAGACTGTTTTAGGAGCAGGACCCAAACCTAAAACTGTTGCGCTTCCTGCTGCAATTTGAGTTCTTCCTGCATCATGAACCATATAACAGTTCACATTATATGCTATGGCTTTAGCGAAAAGTTCATCCATTTCTTCTTTATTAGGGCATTTTAAGGTGATTTTTGCCTGTCCTTGAGATAACCACCTTGAAAGCATTGTTGGATTGTAAGAACTGCTTGAAGGGTTACCTCCAATAGATCTATAGCACGCTACGGCTGCATGGCAGCACTGTGCTGCTATCTTACCCTTTGTCATCCCGAGGTCTTGGCGCACAATTAGAGCCATACGCACTTCGCCTGGAACTGTATTCAGGACGTTTGAATCAACGATGACTTCGTCTTCATCTTCCTCCCCCCCCTCGTCTGTTTCATAAGATAAATCGCTATTGTACTTCATGTCCACGATCTTGTCATTAGTATTATTACCTTGTAACTTCTTTTGATGTTTCCGATCCATGCTATCTGTGCTACTTCCCAAGCCGTTGCTAGGACATAGCTGGCCCAAATAAAAACCAGTAGCTAGGGATAGTGCAGACAGCCCAAAGAGTAACTGTAAATTGGGTCCCATTTTTCTATTGTCTTTTTAAGAGTGAGCTTAGGCCGCTTTACATAATTAAAAAATCGAAGTTCTTAAAATCCCATATGAATTTTACTGAGGTGTTGAATTCAAACGGCGGAAAGCTTTTAGTCTGCAGAAACGCGACACATGTACATAATGTTTATATAAAATCGAGACAAACTGTCCTATTTAGTAGCTTCCTACTTTATCTGCCCATGTCTTCTCAGCTTCGATGATTGCTCTTTCATTTGCCTTCATCTTGTTAATAGTTTCGATGTATTCTTCATATTCATCAGAATCAAATACTACACCGCCGCCTGCTTGTAGGTACGCTACCCCCTCTTTGTACACCATAGTACGCAAGGCTATACAGGTATCCATGGTCTTTCCATCATAAGACCAATAACCTACGGCGCCAGCATAGACACCACGCTTCTCGCCTTCTAACTCTCCAATCAGCTCCATTGCACGCACCTTTGGAGCTCCTGAGACAGTCCCAGCTGGAAAAACAGAACGAAAAGCATCTATAGGGGTCATACCCGTGCGTAAAGTGCCTCTAACTTCAGATACCAAGTGGTGCACATGCGAAAACTTTTGAACATTTAGTAATTGGGTCACTCTAGTAGTAGAAGGGTCACACACACGGTTAATGTCATTTCTTGCAAGATCCACAAGCATTATGTGTTCTGCACGATCTTTAGCAGAGCTAGATAGCTCTTTTTCCAGCTGTTCATCCTCAGCATTGTTTGCACCACGTTTGATTGTTCCCGCAATAGGGTGCGACACTACCTCTTTACCCTGGTCTACCTTACACAGCAGTTCAGGAGATGCACCAATAACCTGAAAGTCAAGGAAATCCATGTAAAACATGTAAGGCGAGGGGTTCAAGGTGCGCAATTGTTTATAAATATTGAAAGGGTGCAGAGAGGTGGGTCGAGCCACACGCTGTGAGGTGACCGCTTGAAATATATCTCCTTTATAGACATGCTTTTTCAGTGTTGAGACAAAGCCTTCATAGCCTTCCTGTCCAATGTTCGATGTGAAAGTTTGACCCAATTTGATAGGCTGTTGGATCGGTTCATGTGGTTCTGTCTCCTGTAAAGTCTTGATAAGCGCACTGATTGTCTCCGTGGCAGCCTTATAACCTGCAGCAATACTCTCAAATTCATTTACATGAATATTAGTTAGAATTTGGAGTCGCTGGTAGACGTAGTCGTAAACCACAATAGTGTCAAACAACATCAAAATGGATTCGGGAAGTTGTAACACATCCTTTAAAGGCCTCTTTACCTTCGGCTCAAAATATTGCACACAATCATATGAAACATACCCAACTGCACCGCCACTCAATTTGGGTAAGCCAGGCACGTTAGCTGCAACCTTGAAGTCTTTCAGCTCCTCCTGTAGCAACGCCAATGGATCGCAACTTAAGCCTTCTGTTTCTCCCGTCTTCAATACCTTCCGGGGACCAACTCCGATGAAGACATACCGCTCAAGCTGCTCAATGGTCCGTGAAGATTCAAACAAAAAAGAAGGCTTTCTATCTTTATTATTCAAATCAACAAGCTTCAGATAAGTCATATAAGGCGTAGTATCTATCGCATCGAGGTATGCAAACACTGGATAAATATTTACACTAGCATCATTCTCGTCTATCAGGCCTTGTAACACCTCCAGGGACGGCTGAACAGTTATACGTGAGTCCATTGTGTAGCCAATCTAAAGTGATAAGAAATTATAAGCCTATCCTCTCAAGCCTCTTGCCAATGGTATCTTGCGAACAGTATCTGTGAACAGTCTTACGCAGTCTTATACAATAGACTGACTAATTGTTCATAATGAGTCATTAGGGTTAAATACAGATCATGTGATTATCACGTGATACAAATATTTACAGTTATAGCCGGGTAATATAATGAAAATTTTTTCAGTGCACTAAATACGGCATGAAAGTGATCGACGCGGTGTTGTTACTAAGTAGTAAATGTGAGATTGCACTTTTTCGTACTGAGGGGGCAAAAAAGCCATTGTTTGTTTGTGAGCTAGATTAAAGTACTGCAACCCAATACATCTGTGAGTGGGTATTAGTGAGTGCATAGGTGCTGTGAAACATATTTTAGTGTGTTTTAACTGTACCATTTTTTAGTTTTGGCAATTCTCGCAAGTTTCTAGAGTAGAGGGACGGTTATGGGACAGATTTTGTCTAATCCGGTGATTGATAAGGAACAGAATGAGGGTTCAGACTTGCTAACAGCATTTGGTCTATGTGCCATGCAAGGATGGCGTATGTCGATGGAGGACTCGCACATTGTTGACCTTAATATCAGTCCTGAAGGTTCAGACGACCATATTGCATACTACTGTGTTTTTGACGGCCACGGTGGCGCGTCCGTTGCTCAATTCTGTGGTGAAAACTTCTCTAAGATCCTACAAAAGCAGTCCGACTTCTATGCTGCAGAACCTAGTTTCTCCAAGGCTTTGATCTCGTCTTTTATTGCAACCGATGAGGAGTTACTTAAGGACCCATTGCTTGCCAACGACCACAGTGGATGTACGGCTACGACGTTGTTGGTGTCAAAAAAACATAACTTGCTAGTGTGTGCGAACTCAGGAGACTCGCGTACAGTGTTGTCAACAAATAAGTGGGCAAAGGCGATGTCCTTTGACCATAAGCCTACACTAAGGTCTGAACAGTCGCGTATTGTTGCTGCGGACGGATTTGTTGAGATGGATCGAGTTAACGGCAACCTAGCGTTGTCTCGTGCTATTGGTGACTTTGAGTTCAAGTCCAATCCAAATCTTTTGCCGCATGAGCAAATTGTCACCTGTGTTCCCGATATTTTGGAACACTCGTTAGACTACGACAAGGATGAGTTTGTCATTCTAGCCTGTGACGGTATTTGGGACTGTCTTTCGAGCCAAGAATGTGTTGATCTTATCCATTATGGTATTCAGCAAGATATGACTCTCCAGCAGATTGCTTCTCGTGCTATCGACGTTTGCTGCTCCCCTACTACGGAGGGCACAGGTATTGGTTGCGATAACATGAGTTTCATTATTGTCGCTTTGCTAAAGGAAGGAGAAACAGAAAAAGAATGGCTTGCAAGGATGAAAAGTAAACAGTATACTGGTCTATGTTCGTTTGAAGCCCAAAGAAGAAAAATATTTTCGTATCACTATGACTTTGTAACGGAGGATGATGAGAACTTGTTTGATATTTCTACAAAGAGACCGGAAGAAAGAGCGAAAGGAAACGGCGGGCTCTCCTCCAATAATGCTTCTGACTCGGGTGAGCCTGAAACGGGTGATAGTGACGAAGGTGTGGCAGGAACCCCAACCGACAGCAGGCAACATGTGTACTCATTGGAAGAATTGATCAACGCTGGTGGGATTCAAATTACTCAGGGCAATAACAGTACGTCCTATATACATGGGTCGGCGTTGTCTGAGGTCCTAGCTTCACTTGTCGGGGCAACTGGGGGAATTGTACCTCGTCCTGCCCAGCAGCATAATGAAGGCTTCGGAGAGGATGACAGCGACCAAGATGATAAAAAGGTAGAGGAAGTCCAGGAATAATGTAGCATGGTTTCACTGAGCAGGTTCTCGGCTTTCAGCCCCGCAGCTTCTACTAATTGAAACGACATAGACGGCACCCTTCTTTCCGCCGGGCTTTTTCATTGCTCGGCTTATCATGTCAATGGATTCCTTTTCCCACTTAACCGATGTATAATCTAATGATCCACTAAAGAATCTTAATATTGGCGCCCTGTTTCACTTATATATATATATATATACCTAGCTTTATTATCTGTATACTAAATGCACCAGAGAGGTCAATATTTACCAGTCTCTTCATATGATCAAATAGTGTATTAAGCACCGTACACAGCACATGAGTTTTCCCAGACTTTTTCCAGCACTACTGATAATGGAATTTCTTTGATATTAGCAACAACAGTTGCAACTTGGCCCATAGTACATGGTTCATTTCGTGTTTTGACCATAGTCTGCGCCCATTCAGCCACATCCTTCTTTTGCAAGCGATCCCGTTTAACACTAGAGTACCATTGGCTAAGATCTGGGTACGCTTCTTTCAGCCACGGCGTAGTGCCCTCGCCACGCATTAAATACTCCCAAGATGCATGCGTACGTTTGATTTCACACCACGGTGCATCCGTCTCAAGCAACAACCTTTCCAATGGTATCCTACGGACGTTTTCAATGTGGTGAGGCTCCTTGAAGGAAGTACCATTCATGCCAATGTAACAATTAGGAGAGAGATTAAGCAACCTCTCCATTTCTTCTGTTGTACCTGTAAATGAATGCACTACAAATTTGCGGTCAACATCAAAGCGATACACAGGGTCTCCCGCATCATCAAGCATTTCGCCACGTAATGGACTCTGCTCAATCAGCTCTTTCCACCCGAATTCGTCCTTGCTGTCTGTGAAACCTCCGATAAACTTTTCTAATATGCTAGAAAAGTCATCGCTGCAATTCCTCATGTGAAGAAACAAGGGCTTCTTCGGAAACAAGCAGCTCAACTTCAACTGCTCGCCAAAGAACTGCAGTTGAGTATGTTTACCGCTATAGTGAAAACGGTCATAATCGAGACCAATTTCACCAATTGCACGAAAGCGGCCGTCATCCTGTTCTCTCGCTGCAATCAGCGAATATAATTCACGCAGCTTTCCCTTTGTGTAGAGCGGGTCCTCAAGCCTTAACCGCTGGTTTCTTTCCTCGTTGTTAGACGGCTTATCAATAGTTGACTCGGTTTGTTCAACAAACTCATTCACACAACATGGATGGACACCTATAGTGTAATACAGACGAGGTTTGCTCCCTTCTGCATCAAGCTGCCTTGCTAGAGCAACAGTCTCTTTCGACTCGCTGATCGATGAGCCAGTTAGTAATAAGCATTCTACACGCGTTTCACGACAACGCTGCAGCACAGCTGTAATATCGGAGGCGTGCTGCTGTTTGCCGTGGTACACACCACGGTACATAGGGTCGCACAGGTTGAACCCGATGTCGTAGTACCTTATCCCGGCTGACATTCCTCGTCTACTTATCATTTGTGCTTGATAGTACTCTTGTTCTCTCCTCCTCTTGTGTGCTGTTCACAGCCCTGCCAGGTCATCGCTTGCGCCGCACGGCTGTGGTTGCACTGACACGTGATCTCATCGCCCCATCTCCGTGGACCCCGAGCAACTCTTCCACCACAGCACCTACGGGCTACTGCAAGTCCGAGTCCATCAGCAGGTTGGCCTGTTGTCGCAAACTGCTGCTTCAGCAGACAAGCAGCTCTTCCAGCATGTCTGACAGAGTTCTTGCTTCTTTAAATCTGGCTGTGTTTCGCTTACCTCCGTTACTTGCTGCGTACTATGTCCTCTTACGCCGTCTACGGCAATGGAGTGCTGTAAAAGCCCAGTAAGAGAGCCTCACTTTTATACTGTACATATCATAGTTTACATATCCCGAGCGTAGGTAGTTCTGCTGCAAGGTGCTGCAGCTCATCGCCACTTGTTCAGTCATCCAGCCAGAACAATAGAACAACCCATTTCTTTTCCACCCCATTTTTTGCTCAATATTCACGATTCTATACTACCGGCTCTCTGTGACTGCTCTGGTGTGAGTTTTCTTTGTTCCCGGTATGGACTCCGGTCTCTCCGCCTGACGACGACGACAACGAGATGAGCATCGTGATTTGAAACTGAAGCTCTCTACAAGACTGTTACAGAAAAGACAAGCACATAGAGTCAAAGTTTTTACTCGAGTCTCGAACCACCCAAAAGCATAATGACCACTACAAAATCCATACAGAGCAGTGCAAGGAACCCATCGTCGTGGGACCCCCAAGACGATGTTCTATTGCGCCATTTGAAAGAAGTCAAAAAGCTAGGGTGGAAAGAGATCGCACAATACTTTCAGAACCGTACTCCTAATGCCTGCCAGTTCAGATGGCGGCGGTTGAAGTCTGGTAACTTGAAGACGAACAACGCAGCAGCAGTGGCTCCTGTTCCTACGAGTGTACCGCTTGGATCTGGTGCTCGGGCGGGCGGTGGGAGTGCTGGGACAGTTGGGGCGGGAGGCGAGCAGGGTGGCGGAACAGCTGGAGGAAATAAAACAAACCTAAATGAAGGCAGTGGCTCAAGAAGGGTGGCAGGAAGCAATACACCATCTAGTGGCACAGGTGGGGGGCGTTGGGAGGGCGCAGAGGCAGGGAGTCCGGAAGAGGTGTCGCAAAGCGGGACTGAGGAAAGCAAGTTTTTAAAGCCTAGAGCATACTCTTTAAATTCGGCAGGGGCAACGGCAGGGCAGCGTAATGTTGGTGGGTTGCTGGATGTGACTGGGGGGGTTAGAACACAAGATGAGGAGAATGTCCGACTTATCCCAAAGATCGTTATTCGGTCAAGACGGGGGTCAGTGGTTCAGCAGTCCCAGCAGCAACATCAGCCGCCCTTGGGTGCATCTCCGTCTATTGGTTGTTCTGGCTCTGGGCTTGCGACCGGCTTCAACATGCCCTTTACGACCTCTAAGGCTCGTAAGGACTCCTTCTCTTCGAGACCACGTCGGTCATCTTTTCAAACAGACAGCAGAAGGTTGTCAATCTCCCAAGTAGCTGCGTTGACGCCATCAAGACGCTCTTCAGTGGTAATGGCCCCCACTTCTGTAAGTGGTTCTTTCAGCGGCAGACGTAACTCCTTTAACCTCAACAAAGACGGTTCGAACTCTAGAAGAGGCTCGTTGCAACTACATGGAACGTCGCTAACTAGTGGTTTTGCAGACCTACCGCGGCATGTATCCTACCCTCACCAGCAACTGCACTCGGCTGTGGCTCCCATGCCTACACCAATGCTACAAAAGCCGTGGTCGCTGGAGGAGGATGAATTGCTTCAAGTGCGGGAGGAGCGCCACCTCTCATTAGATGAGCTTTACATTCTCTTACCTCACCGTTCCGACCAGGAGATTCAGTGGAGACTTGATTCAATCTCACCCTTAGTTTCTGGGTCTGCGAACCACTCCTCTTCCGGTTCACCGTTTAGGCCTGTGCGGGAGCGTTCTTTTAACGACGATACAGCCATTGAGGAAGACGAAGATGACCATAACGAAGAGTCTAAAGACTGCACTCCTGTAGATTTCAACAGTAATTCTACCTCCACTTCGAACTCTTCTGCGCAGAAGAATAGTTCTTCCACATACTTTCCTAAAAGTAAAGAAACTTCGCCAACTACGAGCGAGAGCACGACTAGATCAAATACTACCATTCCTTCTCAAAACAGCGGCACTGCGGGCAAGATTTTAAATTTGAACGCCCGTTCCACCCACTCAATGGGTGCTAACGAAGAGTTTCACAGCATGATTGTACATCACCAACACAGCCATCCTCAAGCTGCAGCCACACCATTACCAAGCCTGAACAGCATTTTCAAGAATGTACTCTAGGTGCCACTGTAGCTCTCACATCCATCATCCACATGTTATGACTAGATGAAATGAACCACAACACTTTACGCCAAAGCCAAATGGAAAGATAAAAGTACTTCTGGAAATGTATTATTGTCTGTATCATAATTTCAACTTGCTATCTGAATGAAAACAAACCCGCTAGAGGTATAAACCCTCCATATAACTCCCACTAGACGTGTTTTATATACATCTAAAAAAATCTACAATATGAAAAGAGATTAAAAAACGTTATGGAGTAGTGAATATAGTTATCGCTGAAAAAAAACAAAAAATTAAAACGTTGTACTGTGTGTTGCTGTCTTATAGTTCTCGTCTGTTTATATACCATCTATCAACCCTCCTCTGTCACTGTCTCATCCTTATGTACACATAAATGTTAGATTTTTTTTCGACCGTTTCCCTTTCTATGAAATCTATAATGTTACGCTATAAGTACTCATTAGACCAGAGTCGTAGAAACCCGTTCACCTTCCTTTTATATTACATAGCTTTAAAGCTTGAAGATAATATTTTATCCTCCTCTGAAGTTCCGCTTTCTATTTACTGGCAGCATATTTTATAAAGTTTAATACTCATTACAAGTAGAGGGCGGGGTGTGCATGGGATCTTCTCCTGCGATTAGACCTTCTTATAGAAAAAAAGCCTCGATTGCGCCTCCTTCTTCCACGGTGGGGAAGCGGCGTCATTTCTAATTCATCTTCCTCTTCGCTACTACTGTCTTTTTCCTCGTCATCGTCATTATCTACCTCAGATGTGCTGAACTCTTCGCTACTGCTATCTTTGTCCTCATCGCCATCATTATCTGCCTCAGGTGTGCTGAACTCTTCGTCAGAACCTGTGGAAGAGTCGTTGGACCCTAATCCAGAAATATCATTATCTTCAATCGCAAATAAATCCGATTCAATTGCTGCTTCATCCTCCGATTTCTGCTCGAACGGCATTTTCGTGGACGATCGACTAACATTCAACTGATTAGTGAACTGGGGGCTTATATATGCTAATTCCGTTACTTCATCAAAATTAGGAATGCCATTAACCTCACCAGCTTGCTGTTCTATAATTTTATTCTTTGAAACTTCCTCCATGGGGCGTGGATCTGAAATGTCATCATGCATAAAATTAACCAATACAGAAATGCTACTCTTAAACATATCGTTACCATTATTCCTTCCTATTGACCCTCGGTTCTGTTGAGCTCCAGTGCTAGTCTCTACCATTGTTCCAACAGCATTTATGCCACAAGATGGACCAAAGATGAGTGGTTTCCATATCAATTTGCAAGGGTCTAACTTGATATAACCTTTACGTATCCATTTTTCATTCGCGTCCTGAATTTGCTTCCAATCTCTTATCTTAATAGCATATTTTATGTTTTCACCCACATGATACTTATAAAGGCATCCTATTTGCTCCAAGCCAAAAATAACATCTGTTGGAGTCATACCAGTAAGATTAGAAATGTCCTCCAGAGAGATCCTGAAAGCCTTCGCCTTTTCTATGAGTGGTCGTAGTTCACATAATATCTGCGTCATTTTGATTTTCCAATAGGATCGATAGGAAAGCAACCCAAGATCACTTAACGGTTTTTCGGGAGTACCATGCTTGTATTCTGCTCTAGACAGTAAGTAAGAGAAATCCATCAGAAAGTGGCCATAACCTAGACGTTGATGAGTTGGTAATACTAAAATACAACTGAGATTGTAGTCCGTTGTGTTTAGTTTCTCTTTCGAGAAGTAACCAACAATTTTGAACCGTGTGCCTATTTCTGATTGTACATTTTCAGTTAAAACATAGAATACAAAAGGTTCCACATCGTAGTATAGAGTTTTCGAGTTCAAAAAGAGCTTCGCTAGCAGGCATAAATTTTGGCAGTATATTACTTCTTCTCTGCCATCAACCTCCCATAGAGATATTCCGTCTCCTCTGTATATTTCGTTGCCCGGAGGGTGAATCATTGAACATTTCAGAGTATGGCGGTAATAGATATATTTGGAATTCATGTATTTGAGACAAGAATCACATATGTAAAGGATTCGATTCTTATTGTATTCTTCTGGATATGGGGCAGTATACCATGTTTTAATCTCTCTATCATTGAAATAAATAAATTCAATCTTGGAATTCCTAGTTACAGGGCCTAAAGGCTTCGTGAGTATGGACGAGGCATCTTCAGGAAACGACAGGGAAGTATTACCGTTTATTTGGGATGCAGTTGAACTTTGAAAGAGAAGCTTCTGAAAGAACTCCCTTTCACGTATGCTTGGAGTTGTGTTACTAGTTGAGTAGTCCTTTTTATTCTCTATTGCCCCGCGATAGGCGTAGGACTCATTATCTAGTCTATTGAGTAAACTTTCCGTCTCATAAATGTCAAAATCATGATGCTGCTGCGAATACTGTGCATCATACTTAGAAGCATTAATTACCCGCTCGAAATTGTACAGCTTGGTGGGATTATATCTTATTATAACCTTATGAGCTTCATCTAGAAACTCAACATTGGGATTTAGATCATTCCGATAGCGTATATCATCAGCTGGACGCGAATCCATATGCATAGCACGTGTGCGAGGTTTACGCAGTCGGTAATCAGGAGCTTCCCCTATCCGTTTCCTCCTTATCCTAACTCCTTCAGGATTATCAATTATCTTTTGCTGAATGTCGCCATGTACTATGTCGTTTATCCTTAAATCATCCAATAGTTTACTCACCCTTGATTTTTTTGAACTTGAGAATTTAGAGGGCATTTGCAAAACCATCTAAACCACTAATGAGTCTTACTCACAGTATGCCTTCCTTTGCATCTGCAATTTCAGACGTGATCGCTCTTGTTTACATGGACTGTGACTTCGCATCGACGCGGTTAAACTCTCTGTAAATATCGCATCACCGTGTACGAAGATAGAGGAATATTAGGTTATCCGAAGTAACTAAGGATATAAATATATATCTGCTATTAAGTTTTAACGGTGTTTTACAAATTCTATAGTACTAATGATGAAATCAATGGTCTCATATACATGTTCATATACATCATGTGACGTCGTAGTATTCATTTAATCGATTGCATTTAGTTTGAGTTATTCTGTTTTGGATTCTTGGATAGTATTATTGTACAAAACAAATAACTGGAAGGTCCAATAAGAATCAAACATTTAGGTCGTGAAACTGTTTCTATTTTACGTGCCACTGCTCTAAAGCAAAGCTTTCGGTGGAAAGGCTACGCTCGTGGCCGTAAGGGAAAATGTTATGCTAACATGACAGACAATATATTTTGAGTAGAAAGACAGGTAGTGAAAATGGTTGCAAGTTCACCCCCAGACATTTCTTTTACCCAAGTCAAGTCCGCTTAAGCTTCTAGTCAAACCATCTTCTAATGAGTTTACATCTGCGTTACCTGCTGAGACAACGGGGACGTAGTCATGGATAGAATGAACGGAATAATTCGAATGCATACTGCCATTGGTATTTTGCGGTACCAGTGGAGCTGTGGAACCAGAGTTGTTGTTGGCACCTCCATTGCTGTCAAGAGCCTGTAAACCCATTGCCATCCTGTTATCTGACATCAACCCAGGAGTGTTAGGTTGAGATAACGAAGAATGGTTGTACAAAAGGGTTGACATACGGCTGGTTGAGGAGGCAGAGTTCATCGGGATCTGGTTTTGTGGAGGTGAAACACCCTGCTGCCTCAACAGAGAAGAGGCAGGAGTGTGGGAGGTAGTGTATCCTGAAGGTATTCTATTTTGCAGTAAGGAAGACGTGGTCCCTTGTGGCCTCAACAACTGCTGTTGTTGAGAAGAATTGATGTTGTCATAGGATGCAATGGTATGCGGTAAAATCTGGCCCGGAGACTGAGGGGGTTGCTGATGTAATACCTGCGATTGTTGCTGTTGTTGCATACTAATTGAATGTTGCCTTTGCTGCTGTTGTTGTTGTTGAGCGGCAGCAACGGTAGCAGCTGCATGCGCTTGCAATACACTGGTGTACGACTGGGAACGTTGCAGAGAACCTCCAGTAGAGTTTGCCTGGAGGGGTTGCATCATAACCATTTGACCCTGTTGCTGCAAATGGGTTTGTAGGGTCGCATGGTCCAATACCTTTCTTCTAATTATAATAAAGCTTGGATCGTACACTTCCACCAACCCTAGAAAGGAGCATAAAACATTAATGATACGTTTCTGGGCGGCAGACAACCCAATGGGATATGCTAACTCATGATAAAGCTTTTCCCTGTCCTTAAATAGCAACAACTGAGAATAAATCTCTAAAATATCTGGGTCGTTAAAATCCAGTTGTTGGGGCGGTAACGGTAAATTTGTGGAAGAAGGAAGCGGAGCGTAGTAACGTTCAGCTTGGAGCCCAGAGGAATGATGCTTGCCGGCGTTAACTGAGGGAGCAGTGCTCTGGGCAGAGAGCAACGAAGTTCCAGCCATGGTTTGCAAATTAGAATTGCTACCACTTTGACCACTTACAAAATTGTTGAACAGCTGCGAACCAGAGTTGTTTACTGGCACGACAGTACTGCTAGGTACTTTGCCTAGGGACTGCAAAGATGCACTCGATGCAGACCTATGTTGCTCCTCCAGCTGTCCGCGTTTCTCTCGCTTCTCCCGCTCAATACGCTCACGTTCCGCCTGAGGCAACATCTTCTTGTATTCAACACGCAACCTTCTACCACCGATCTCCTTACCGTTCAAAGTTTGCACAACCTGAGTAGTCTCCTCAGTAGTGGTGAAGTTAGCAAATGCTAGCCCGCGAAAAACGCCGTTATCAAAATGATAATTAAAAGCATACGGCAAAGGCAGCTCCATCTTGGCGATCACTTCTAGCAACTGCTCCTTCTTAATCGCAAAAGGAATGTTCTTTATCACAATGGCTGTGGGAATAACGTCCTCACTGATGTTTGAATGCAGTCCATCACCTGTAGATTCTTTGCTAGCATTTGTGTCCTGCTCAGAAAAAGCTCCCGACAACTCCCCAGAAGCATTCTCTTCTACAGTCTTGAACTTCATACTTTGTTCACCCATAGGGCTCTCCAATCCTTTATCCATATCTCCTTGGTGTTCCTGTAACATAGTTTATCCGTTCTATGTACTTATACTCCCTGCTGTTTCGTAACTGTTTATTTCCCTCTTCCAATTAGTGATGCTGAATAATGGACGTATCCAGGAAATTTATTAAAGTACTATTGTCCAATCGATATTCAGCTATTTAAAAATACCGGCCAATACTCGAACCACGATAGAAGTATATGTTCCTTTTTATTTCCAGCTATGATTTGCTGATGTCTCCAAAAACCGCTTTGCTAGCAAATGAAACTATAGAGATCGGATAACTTGAACACACCAATCTGCCCACGTATTATTGAAAGTGAACTGTACTCCCTAACAATAGCCGTTGGGTCCTATTAACGTTCTCTATGAGAAGGATAAAATCTGTTAAATCTTTTCTAAGTGGCAAGAGTCGAAAATTGTGAGAACAACGCAGTGTCTTCCTTCCATTTTCCATTGGGGGCGTTGCACTTTCGTCTTCCTACAAATTCGATCATATGATGCTAAAGTAGGGTAACATACTGGTCAGTTACCCGGCGTGTTTCTTTGGTATGCACTCGATCCGAACAGCGAAGCACATATGGAAAAAGCATGAAGAAATACACACCAACTATACAAACAGCTAATTGATAGAGAAGAAGCTCAGGACACTGTACCACACCTCTCGTTGATTCGAATATTTGCATTATCTAACGTAACAAATTTGTGTTGCGATTGATATTTTGGTTGAGACTTTAGATCTATTATCTGTACATATATAACGATGTCCTCAACTCCACCCCCACCTGGCGGTCAAAGAACACTACAAAAAAGGAGAGCAGCCCAGACTGCTAAGGAAAAGCAATCGAAGCAGACCCCAGCTTCCACTAGGCAGGCAGGTTTTGGAGGCTCTTCGAGCAGTATCCTAAAGTTATACACAGACGAGGCCAATGGATTGAGGGTTGATCCCCTTGTGGTTTTATTCCTAGCCGTTGGCTTTATCTTCTCCGTGGTTATTTTGCACGTTATCTCTAAAGTTCCTGGAATGATCTTTTGAACAAATGATACATGTTTAATAAGTAAATTACATACATAAATGTGATATCATGATGATTATTTTGGCTTGCATGTTTCTGTGGCAGAGCTCCTACATATCTTTGAGTAAGTGTTCTATGACCTCGTTCAGATGCTCAGGAAGGCAGTAATGCTTCTCATATGCAGCTGTTTTTGAGTCAGGTGGTGTATAAGTCCATTTGTAGGCGGGGCCATGCTTCTCGTATGCTTGTAGCCATGTGTCAGAGAAGCGCTTACCTCTAACCTCGATTTCAATCTCTGGCCAACGACGCTTCCCGACAATGATGCTCAATGGGATGCCAAGCTGTTCGGAGAGCTTTATTTTCGCGCCCAATCCAGCAGATTCTGTTGTATCAATAAAGGGTTCATAGCGTAGCAGGTGTTTGACAGTAGTCACATTTTCATCCTCAGTAACATAATTTAAAGAGACCTTATAAGGCGCCACAATGCTGGGCCAGCACAACCCATTTTTGTCTCTTGATACCTCCGCTATAGCAGCAACAAGTCTACTGATGCCAATTCCGTAGCACCCCATCTCTATCGTAACTTTCTCATTATTAGAAGAGCGCACAGTCGCTGCCAATGGTTCACTGTACTTATGGCCTAGGTAGAAAGTATGGCCCACCTCAATGCTATTATTTGCTTTTAACACACCCTTTCCACAAGATTCGCAGACTTCTCCTTCTTGAGCGGCAACCAAACTGTGACCGGTTAATTGGGCAAAGTTATTCTTCAGGTATTTACTAAGCGGAAACGCCGGAAAGTTGGCTCTTGAACTTAGCCTCGAGTCCATCACCCGCACCACAGATGTGAACATCGGGTCTTCATTATGGGACGAAAACATGTCTAGGATTTTCTGGTTGGTCATATGCTTCAGTGATACGTCTAGATTGCCGTCCATAGTATCAAAGGCTAGGTTCCAGTTGAACTCACGGTCAGCAGGGAAATAGAAACATATTAAAGTGTCATGTTCTTGGTTTAATGCATACTTGACAGCTACATCTCCGGCATATAACCCGGCCTCTACCGGGGAGCTATTGCACTTCTCCAAGTTTGAAACCTGTTGGCAACTATCACAGGTAAAAAGAGTATCTTCTCCCGATTCATGCAAGTAATGATACTCCTTTGAAAGCTTCCCTCCTATATCTCCGCAGTCTGCATCAGCACTAGAGTAAGGCAAGCGAAGGTCTTTGAAGATAGTATTGTAGACTTTGTTCATCTTATGAAAAGTTGCAACAGCATCGGATGATGTGAGGTGGAAGGAGTAAGCGTCTTTCATTAGGAATTCACGGCTCCGTAGAAGGCCTGATCTTGGTCTTATCTCGTCTCTATATTTGCGCGACACTTGATACACAAGCAACGGCAGATCTTTGTATGATTCTAAGTAGTTGCTAAGTAGAGCTGTGATGTCCTCCTCACATGTTCCTACAAGGCAGTATTCTTTACCTTTGGCATCTTTAAGTTTGAATAGCTCTTTGTTGTTCCAACGATTAGTTAGCTCCCATAGTTGCTTCGGCGATAAACTGCATAGCTCTAGTCTATGAGCATTGGCCTCATCCATCCGTTTACTCACAACATGTTCCACATTCCTTAATGTACGTAATCCCAATGGTAGCCAGTGCATCAATCCGGACTGCGTTTGTTTGATATATCCCAACCGCTGCAGTAACTCATGTGTTGTTGCATTCTGGACTTCAGCCTTGGGCAATCTCTTACAAAATGTGAATATGCCTCTCCTAAAACTTGACATCTCCAGCGATGCAGTACTTGAGAATATATTGGTTCTTTTCTACTTACGCTTTCCGCAATATGTTGATGCAAAGTTGTGCGTTATTCTTGTTGACCTTGTAAAAGTAACAACGAACATGAAAGACAAAGTGGATATCATTTGCACAGCTCACCTATATTAATGCATTATACCAATAACAGTGCTCTTACCTATAAAGAGTATTAGATCTATTGGTTAAAGTCACGTGATTTAAAAACGTCCTAACTGATCGACTTTAATATCCAGTAAAGTCCAGAGAGAGGGTTGTGACTCAGCTGTACATATCTAATTTCTTAGCTGTAGCACGGATACCGCGCTATATACATAAATCTGTAAACGATAGCGCCCTGCCGATAACGGGACAGATATATATATATATATATATATATATCCAATTTCCATATATTGTACTAAACCTGCAATATTTATCAGTTACAGGTATCTCTGTATTAAGAACTCCTGTTAAAATGTTAGCAAGCCTATGTACCCAAAAAACATGTCGAAGGGTGACTCTCTCTTTACCAAGGAAGTACAGCACCAAACTTTCTCCTAACCTGAAGAGTTTATTTTCTCAATTAAAGCCCAGTGAATTACAAGCAGACGGTACGCCTGACTACGTACGTTTGATTCTTCGATCCCTAGTATACGAGGTCATTGATGGTACGCCCATTTCGCGTGCCAACTTTCTATCTTCTAAGTTGAATACCAATGTGCAATTGAAGCGTGAAGATTTGTTACCGGTTTTCTCTTTTAAATTGCGAGGCGCTTATAATATGATTGCCAATTTAGACGAAGCTAAGAAGAACGCAGGGGTTATAGCTTGTTCGGCAGGGAACCATGCCCAAGGTGTTGCATACTCTGCTCAAAAAATGGGGATCCCGGCAACCATCGTTATGCCGCTTTCAACCCCCTCTATTAAATACCAGAACGTTTCCAGGCTGGGTTCTCAAGTTGTACTGTATGGCGACAACTTCGACGAAGCCAAGTTGGAGTGTGTCCGTTTAGCGGAGGAAAGAGCCTTGACTAACATCCCTCCTTTCGACCACCCATATGTTATCGCCGGGCAAGGCACTATCGCGATGGAAATCCTACGCCAGGTCCAAAACTCTTCAAAGATCGGCGCCATATTCTGTGCCGTTGGTGGTGGCGGTTTAATAGCAGGCATTGGTTCCTACATCAAGAGGATCGCACCCCATATAAAGGTTATAGGTGTAGAAACATACGATGCCGCCACGCTACATACTTCCTTGCAGAACAACAGAAGGACGGAACTCTCTACATGCGGAACGTTTGCGGACGGCACCTCCGTGCTCCTCATCGGCGAGGAGTCTTTCCGCGTAGCGCAAGAGGTAGTGGATGAAGTTATACTGGTCAACACTGATGAAATTTGCGCTGCAATCAAGGATATTTTTGAAGATACAAGGGCCATTGTGGAGCCATCAGGTGCGCTAGCTGTCGCAGGTATGAAGAAATATGTCGCTCGTAGACACCCAGAGATAGACCACTCGAAACAAACCTACGTCCCAGTGCTATCTGGTGCCAACATGAACTTCGATCGTCTCCGTTTCGTCAGCGAACGTGCAGTCCTCGGTGAGGGCAAGGAGGCCTTTATGATGATAACCATCCCAGACACGCCCGGCTCCTTCAAGAAATTACACAGTATTATCCATCCGCGAGCCGTGACTGAATTTTCCTACCGTTATAACGAACATAGCAGCTGCAACGACGTTCCAAAAGCTTTCATATATGCTTCATTTAGCGTCGTCGATAGGGAGAAGGAAATCAAGCAGGTGATGCAACAGATGCATTCCATGGGCTTCGAAGCCTTAGATATCTCCGACAATGAAATGGCAAAATCCCATGGACGGTACTTGGCAGGCGGCGCCTCAAAAGTCCCTAACGAACGCATCATAGCCTTTGAGTTCCCCGAAAAGCCAGGCGCACTAACAAAATTCTTGTCTGGTCTCAGCGACAGCTGGAATATCACTCTATTCCATTATAGGAACGGTGGTTCGGATATTGGTAAAGTTTTAGTCGGCATCTCCGTCCCACCAAAGGAAAGCTTGACTTTCCAGAAGTTCCTTGACGACCTGGGATACAAATATCATGAGGAAACACATAATGTCATCTACCAAAAGCTCCTCAAGTACTAAGGAACTTTTCCAATATGGCCCGAAACGCTTGCTTCCATTGTGCTTTGCGTACTGATGGTACCTGAATTCTCATTGCTTCCCGGACAAAAATCCTAAAACCACCATGCCGCGCGCCCCTTGAAGGTAGCCCAGCAATGGACTCCCTACTCACAAGTGAACCACTGCACGAACGGCCAGCAATTGCCTGGTCCATTTGGATTGCAATTCTCTTAACGCTTGTCTTCCGTCATCTGATCCAGACCTTCTATTGGCTAAGAAAATGTAATTCCAAATCGGGTGTTACTATAACCTGATCAGGAAATTTATAAACACAAAGCCGTACGCAGTTAATTGGTTGGGAATATATTAAAATTATCAGAGAGGTAGCACATATACATAGTACATTTTAATGGACAACAGTTATTTGTAATGCAAAGCAGCACAAATTGTTAATGATTGCCAGTCAATTATTACATTGCTTTGCTTAACCTCTTTGGCTATTATTACATACAAAAAATCGATAGAGCTGCGTTACTGGAACCGCGAGGAAAAGGATACAAGAAATAGTGCGACACATAATTCATCACAATAAGTGACCACACTACTGATCTATCACCTAAGCTTTAATATTAAACAAAGCAGGTTGACCTTATTTACAAGTAAATATAGGCCAGTTCAGATTGTGAGGGGAACCTAAGCTTGTTGGTATACGCTAATTTGGTGATTTTCGGTAATACTTTTCAGTTATATTAGAACAACCCATCAAGTGCAGGTGTGTCAATTTCCCACTTTACTGTTGATAAGTCACCTTCATCTCGCTATTATACGTTTGCTCCAAATATTACAACAACATGACCCTTCCAAATGTAAACCTTCTTGGAGTGCCCTTGTCTCCCACGTTTTCGCCAATTATGGTACCACTTGATGACAAGCCGCCACTGCAACAACTCCCGCCACTGCAACCTCCGCCGCTGCAACTGGATGAGATTAAAGGAAGCACAGTGTACCGGACTTCGTTGTCTAAGCTGGGGGATAAAACGCAGACAAAGGGTACTACGGATAACCACATGATACGACATTCGAAGAAGAAGCAGGTGTCCTCCTCGTCAATATTACGGTCGGCGTCTCCGATACGGGTGTCGATGAACAACCAGGTCCCAAAGATGCTACGGCCTGAATATATGAATTCCAAGCCTCTTTGGCGGGACCAGCGAATAAAAATGGCAAATAACAATGTTAGTGAGGGGGTTCCTACGGTGCTGAATGCAGCGTCTGCTTTGCGGCTATCGGTGTCATCGAGCAGTCTTGCCAAAGTAATGGAGAATCCTCAGAATAAGGGGCGTTATGGGAAAGAAGTTGGACCACTGCATGAACACATAAGTTATAGCACCTATGCTCCTAAAGTCAGGGATGATCTAACACCGCGACATGCGCGGGAGCTCTCTACGGTGAGTTGCCTTAGTGGTAAAACAGTATTTGACCTAGACTCGCCGCCGTTCAACTTGCATTCACCCCAATCATTCACGGACTCATCTTATCGATTTCCATCCATATCATCTAGCACTTCGTCTGTCTCCAACCCTAGTCTTGACGATAATGTCTTTGAATTTAAGGCCACCCCTGGAAATAGAGATAGCATTATTTGCGGCCCCTTGGAAGATCGTTATTGGATTGACTCAGAGGTAGAGCTGCATAATAAGCAAATACAACTTGCAGCGGAGATAGAAGCTGATGCTGAAAACATAAATGAGTCTGAAATATCGTCTATTAAATTAGAGCTGCAGATAAAAAAACTAGAGCTGCAAATTGAGGAATTAAAACTACAAAACGAGATGTTGAAACATACCATGGAGCATTCAGCTATCCAGGATAGGCTTTTGATGGAAGCATTACAAGAAGCTCGTAAAAGCAAAAACAACCATAGCATTGATGTAGAGAAGAAGCTTAAATGGCTGCAAGCCAAAGTTGACGACTACAAAAGAACCATAGACCTTTTAACAAAGTCAAGTGCGAACGGGGTACATCATAAGGTTACCCAGCTAGACGATGAGCAACTCAAATATATCGCTGATGAGGAGAACTGTGCTCAAACAAAATTCAAGCCTTACTGTAATGCAGTGCCCAACAATAATGATGGCATTGACGCAGCGTATGGCATTTCAACAGACACAGACGCTCCTCGGGGTAGATCCTCAAAGAAACGCGTTCGTGGCTTGCACCTCAATCTCTCCATCAACATGGACTGATGAGACCCATTTTCATTATACTCTCCCCACACCAAAATGCATTTCCTGAATTTCATTTCTATGATCAACGGTTCACGGATAAAGTAATTTTGGTCTCGGTTCTTTTCGTCAAGGAAAAGAAAGGAACTTTACATTTTGGGTACTAAGGATAATATTCATCTTCGTGAATTGAGCGGAACTTTGGGCAATAATTGAAACGAACTGTAACCATTTATCATGACTGTACATTATGTCTGTTTTTACTTCAGCTGTTTTTCTAGTGGGCGTTGCGCCTACGACAACATACACACATACACATTAACAATAACTACTATGTAACATTTCATAGCAGCAACTGCGACCTCTAGTCGTCCTTGCGAACTCTAGGAATCAACATCGAAGTAATGCACAGAAGTAAGTAGGACGTTACATATTTAAATCCGTACATCACAGCATAACTCAGACAAGCCTCGTAACTGCACGATTATTTCAAATATAAAAAGTTGGGGCAAGTTGTACTCCAGGCAGGTGATACTAAACTAACATCGCGATACTTAGATTAATCGAGAGAGATTCTTCACTATAATATTTAGTGTATTTTGAAGGTTTATTCCTGAGTCTCTAAGCTATTGAAACAGCAAAGGTGAACTATACATTACACTTGGCTAGAAGGCTTTCGGTCGTTATTCACTATGTCCACCAGTAAGCTGAGAGCAAAGCCATGGGAAACCTCAAGTGTATCTTCTCTAGGAGACATTACAGCGGTGATAGGTGGTACTAATACAGTGGAATCGCAAGGATCCGATGGCTCAGAGGGCAGAAGTGAAGTACCTCGACTTCCTTCGAGGCCTGTCACACTGAAAGATGACTTCTCATCACACAGAGAAGGGTCACAACAGATACCTGTACCTGGAAATACGCATAGTGGTGAGATGTTTTCAAATGGAGGATTATACAATATGCCTATGTATGGGAATGGATATGGCTCGATGTATGGGAATGGCTACGGCAGTATGTACAATGGTGGCTACACTTCAATGTATGGTGGTTCTCATGGAGGCATGTATGGTCTTGGGGCTATTGCAGGGAATAGTAATAATGCCGGTATAACTGAATCTACTCAGGCTACTTTCCATCTTATTGAAAGTCTAGTTGGCGCGGTAAATGGTTTTGCGCAAATGTTGGAAGCCACATACATGGCCACACATAACTCCTTTCTGACTATGGTTTCAGTTGCAGAGCAATTTCAATACATTAAAGAGATGATGGGGTCTTTTTTCGGAATATTTACTATTTTAAAGTTTTTGAAGGCGATTCTCTACCGGATTACGGGAGGTAAGCTGGGAATTTCTCATCGCAAGGTAATGTCGCGGGGCGATAGTTCTAATGTACACAAGCTTTTAGATGAGTTTGATCAATTCAAAGCCGGAAAGAGCACCGATTCCAGTCTTTCTGGCAAGAGAACTAAGCGCATATCTTGGAAGCCTATGCTGGTCTTTTTATGCGCTGTTTTTGGATTTCCTTGGCTTTTAAACAAATTTATAGCAAAACTACAACAAGTACAAAGTGCTGGTCGGATAGCAGGCGCAAACTCCTCACAACAACAGCAGCTTGATATCAACAATTTGCAATTTGCTCGTGCACGCTATGATTTTGTGCCCGAGAATCCCCGCATAGAATGCGCCTTAAAGAAGGGCGACTTGATGGCGATAGTATCAAAACTAGACCCTGTCGGAAATGAATCACAATGGTGGAAAGTAAGAACGAAAAAGGGTGATGTTGGATATATTCCCAGTAATTACATAGAATTGATTTCACGGCAAAAAGAGATAGATCCAAAACTGAGTGAAGGTGCTACCCAGTCGTTATAGTTATTCCATCATCTCATCAGTCTCCCTCGCAAAGATGGCAAATACTTAAATACTCAACGATATCAGGAATCAACCACTGTACTGTAGTTATAAACTACTCTAGGTTTTTCTATCATGTTACGTAGTTATTAGAAGGGATATGTAGTGCATACAGATCAAACTTACGGTTTTACAACAGAAGGCTAGCAACATGCAATACAGAGCAAAGTCTTGAAAATTAACAATGCTTCAGTCAAAAACTAAAGCGTATTTGGATACAGAACAAATGCGCTGCTCTACATAAAGTCGTTATCGCCAAAATCGTCAAAGTCAGGAGTGTCCAAGCTAAAGTCTTGATCTTTTTTGAAGGCGCCACCTAAGTTTGGTCTAGCGGTTTTGGCCTTTTTCTTACCAGCACCACCGGTAGCAGTACCACCCTTCACCTTTGCTAACCTAGCTTGTCTTTCTTGCCTTTCCTTATCCTTGATGAGCACATTTAGGGTGGCGACGGCTTGTCTAATAGACTCCATCGACAATGGCTTGGCAATGTCACGAATCAAATCAACAGCCAATGCACTAGTATAGTGTAGGTGCGATTTCTCGGCCATGGTGGTTATTGCTGTCGATAAACTCTTTCTTAACTCTTGGAAGTCAGATTTAGTCTCGGCTTCTGAGAATAACGGATGAGACTCGATTGGAGTCTGTTTTGTAAGACCTGCTGGTCGACTAAAAGCGTCAAGTTCTTGCTCCATTCTCAAGGCACGCGCACGAGGGTGTTCCTCAGCCACTCCAAGACCCGCAAACAAGTCTGCAGCATTGTTTAAGTCAGAAGCTAGTTCGGCCTTCTTCAAAAGTTCCTTACGGGTCTTCTCATCTAAAGTATCAATTTCCAAAAGGACCTTGTCTGTTGACTTATTGTCCTTCTTCTTGCTACTCAAAGCTGCCTTCTTAGGCTTAGAAGGGGCTTTAGAAGAGCTACTAGCCTTAGGTGCTTCTTCTGGATCCCAAGACTCGAGCAATGCTTCATCATCGTCTTCCTCTTCCCATGATGCAACTACTGGTACGTCCTTAATAACAGGCGTATCAAAATCGTCGTCGTCCCAAGACATCAGTTCTTAGATTTAACTAGTTAATCGCCCCGTTAGCGCTTATTACTCGGCACTGAACTTGTAAGAGAATACTACTAGTATCCATCCAGATTCTGACGAAGACTGGTTGGTGGGTGCAAACTGGGTGAATTATCAATCATATCCGGGTAACGGTCTACAGCTCTATCGTATTTGGTGATTGTCCGGTTTTTGCAGACACATCCGGATAGTGGTGCAGTTTTTCCTGATTCGTCCATCTAGAGGAACGGCGTAGTCACACTAAAGCAGATAGCACTCATTATATCATGCTGCTGCTATCAACACTGATTAGATACTAAGTAGTCCTCTTGATATCTTAGAACTTATAAGGTCCGCAAATCAATAGCCAACTGCTATTAACCTTAAAGCGTCTATAGAAGTAATGACCACAGAATATAAGCTATTTACTGGACGTGGAGGTGCGGGGAACGTGGCTGTCACAACTGAAACACCCTCACCCAAGGTAATACCACAAGGATCCCAAACACCAGTTTTATTGCAACCCGTGTATTCCACGGGAAGGGGTGGAGCAGGGAATATGAGACCTAATGTAGATGCAGCATTAACTAGAAAAGCTCAGGATGTAGATGATGACTATGAGGAATTAGCTGCAGATGTGATTGATGCACAAGGCTTATCTGCAACCAATTCTAGTCAGCACACGCTTCGCAAGAAACGCAGCAATCCCCCAAAAGCGTTATCTATCGGTAGAGGAGGGCAAGGTAACATAATTGAGGCAAGTGGGCCTAAGCCCAAGGAGAAGAAGTCACCTGGTTTGTTTGCTAAGTTAAAGAAGAAGTTACGTGGGAAATAGTAATACCAGGAACAATAGTCTCAAGACGAAAAATGAAGAGATGACCAGATATAACACGAAGCTGTACATGAAAACACATTTAATAATAATAAATAAAATAAATAAGAGTGATTAATATAAATATTAATAATATAATTAGTAGGAGGATTTAATGGCGCATGGAATGAAACATTTGTATCTTGCGAGGTACGCTATGGCAAGGTTGTTTCTACCATTAGCTCCTAGGATCGCACCGATTAAAAGGATGATGCAAGTTCCTCAAGCAACTTGTAGTCACGCTTCACAATACCACCGTTTCCTGGCAAGTTTGTAGAACCCATGAGGTAGCTGTCGACCGCAGTCGCACACTTTCTACCTTCTTGGATTGCCCAAACAATTAAAGATTGGCCCCTTCTACAGTCACCAGCGGCAAATACCTTTCCACCGTTAACGCAGTAGGAGGAGTCTGAGACGGTTGCGATATTGCCTCTCTTTGTTTTTTTAATGGCGGAGTCATTTAGAATCTCAGGTCCGACAAAGCCCATGGACAGTAGAACAATGTCGGCCTCGAAGACTTCTTCCGAACCAGGAACTTCCACCATTTGCCAAACACCAGACTGCGATTTCTTCCATTCAACACGAACAGTTTTAATCGCAGTAACTTCACCATCATCATTGCCAATGAATTCCTTCGATAAAACACAATACTCTCTTGGATCCCTTCCATAATGTTCCTTGACTTCTGCATGACCGTAATCCACCCTCATGATACGGGGCCATTGTGGCCAAGGATTGTCCTTTGCACGCTCGTTTGGAGGTTGAGGTAATAGTTCGAAGTTTAAGACACTAGCAGCACCATGTCTCACGGAGGTACCCAAACAATCATTACCTGTATCACCACCACCGAGAACAATAACCTTCTTGCCTGCAATTTGCTTTTTGATAGTCTCAAGGTCGTTCTCCAGCAACGCTTTCGTGTTATTGGTTAGCAAGGTCATTGCAAAATCAATGTTCTTCAACTCCCTTCCAGGGATGGGCAAATCCCTTGGAATGGTAGATCCAACAGCGTAAACAATTGCATCGTAGTTTGTCTTCAACTCATCCACTGAAATATCTTTGCCAATTTCTGTGTTTGTAACAAATTCAATACCCTCTGCAGCTAGAAGGTCAATACGTCTTTGAACGATAGACTTGTCTAGCTTCATGTTTGGAATACCGTACATCAATAAACCACCACAACGGTCCGCTCTTTCAAAAACAGTGACAGAATGGCCGGCCCGGTTCAACTGGTCTGCACAGGCTAACCCAGCAGGACCGGATCCTATAATGGCGACTGTACGGCCAGTTCTAACCTCTGGTGGACATGGCTTGATCCAGCCTTCCTTGAAGGCATTGTCAATAATCAAACGTTCAACTGACTTAATTCCAACAGGATCGTCAATAATTCCTAAAGTACATGCACCTTGACATGGTGCTGGGCAAACTCTACCAGTGAATTCTGGGAAGTTGTTGGTTTCTAACAACTTATCCAACGCCAACTTCCATTGGTTTTTAAATACCAACTCGTTGAATTTTGGAATAACATTCGAAATCGGACAACCTGTGTCAGAGGTACAGAAGGGCACACCACAATCCATACATCTAGCAGTCTGGTATTTAGCGGCCTTTTTGGTAATTGGTGCGGAGAGTTCCTTCCAATCTTTAGTTCTCGTAGAAACAGCTCTGTACTCTTCGTGACGCAGCTTATGCTTCATGAAACCAGTAATTCTTTCCAACTTTTCGGCTTGTTTTTCTACCTGATCCTTGTTTTGTACAGAATCTTCCAAATCTAAAATCTTTGGTTCCGACAAGGTAGATTTAATAGAAACGGTCTTCGCAGAGAGTTGTTTTCTCTTTGCAGCAGCAAGAGCGGTAATCTCGCCATTAGTTGCATCAGCATCACTGTTGTTTCTGGTTGGGAAATTTTTCAAGTATTTAGCATCAGAAAGCTTTTTGGCCTTCAATTTTTCAAGGGCCTCTTTCTCCA
Organism: Eremothecium coryli CBS 5749; assembly: GCA_000710315.1. NCBI lineage: Eukaryota > Fungi > Ascomycota > Saccharomycetes > Saccharomycetales > Saccharomycetaceae > Eremothecium > Eremothecium coryli. The sequence continues at coordinate 206,268 of AZAH01000001.1, forward strand.
AAACCTTCTTGTAGTCAGAAGGAATAACTTTGACAAAATTCTTGAGGTAATGGTTGAAATGACGTAGAATTCTGCCAGCCAATTCAGATTTTGTGTAATTGAAATGCTCTTGAATTAGGTTCTTAACAAATGCAATTTCTACTGGATCTGACAAGGACTCTAACTCGACAGTTTCCAAATTAATCTTACCAATAAAGTCATCATAGTCAGATGTCAAACAGTATGCGATACCGCCAGTAGCACCAGAGAAAGCATTTAAAGACTCCATTTGAGACAATAGAACAATTCTTCCACCAGTCATATATTCAAAAGCATTGTTACCCTTGATACGTTCAACAACAACAGTAGCACCAGAATTACGAACTGCAAAACGTTCACCAACACTACCCGCAATAAATGCGGTACCAGAAGTTGCTCCATAGAAACAAGTATTACCAATGATGACATTCTCATCGGACTTGAATTTAGATCCCTCAGGAGGCCTAATGACGATCTTACCACCAGACAACCCCTTGCCTACATAGTCATTAGCATCACCGTCCAAGATAAGTGTAATACCATGGGCCAAGAATGCACCAAAGGATTGTCCTGCAGAACCTTGTAAGTTAACAACAATGGTATCATGTGGCAAACCATTCTCACCAAATCTCTTGGAAACTCTGTACGATAGAGTGGAACCTAATGCACGATCAGTATTAATGATTTGTGCATCGATTGTAACAGGCAGACCCTTATCCAATGTCACTTCAGCCTCATCAATTAATTTATTGTCAAGTCTACTGTGCAATTTAAAGTCTTGCTTCCTACAGAAACTGATAGGAACACCAGGACGAATGACATGAGCAGGAGTTAAAATAGGAGACAAGTCAATGTTTAATGCTTTAGTTGACACGTCATCTCTCTTACGCAACTTTTCAGAGTGGCCAACCATCTCATCTACTGTGCGGAAGCCCAACCTAGCCATTATCTTTCTCAAATCTTGAATCAAGTAATAGAAGAAGTTAATGACATGTTCAGGTTGGCCTTTAAACTTAGATCTTAGATAAGGATCTTGAGTTGCAATACCAACTGCACATGCATTTAGGTGACATTTCCTCAACATAACACATCCCATTGCCATCAAGGGGATTGTAGCTAAGGTAAATGATTCTGCACCAAGCAAAATGGCAACCGCAATATCGAAGCCAGTTCTTAGTTGACCATCAGTTTGAACAACGACATTTCTTCTTAAATCATTCAATACCAAAGTTTGGTGAGTTTCAGCCAAACCTAGCTCCCATGGCAAACCAGCATACTTCACAGAAGTCCATCTAGCGGCACCGGTACCACCGTCATGACCAGAAACTAAAATATGGTCAGCCTTGGCCTTGGCAACACCAGATGCGACAATACCAACACCCACCTCAGACACAAGCTTAACAGAGATGCTAGCTCTTGGGTTTGCGCACTTCAAGTCATAGATTAGTTGCTTTAGATCCTCAATGGAATAAATATCGTGATGTGGTGGAGGAGAGATCAATCCCACATATGGAGTTGAGTGTCTTGTTTTCGCAATATCAATGGACACCTTATGGGCTGGCAATTCACCACCTTCACCTGGCTTAGCACCTTGAGCTACCTTAATTTGAATTTCATCAGCGTCAGATAAGTAGTATGAGGTAACACCAAACCTGGCAGAGGCAACTTGTTTGATTGCAGATCTCATTGTGTCTCCATCAGCGTTAACAAAGGAACGTTCTGGGTCTTCTCCTCCCTCACCACAGTTTGACTTAGCTCCCAATCTGTTCATTGCAACAGCCAAGGTCGAATGAGCTTCCATAGAAATAGAACCATAAGACATGGCACCAGTTGCAAACCTTCTAGCTATCTCCGTCCAAGGTTCTACTTGTTCTATTGGAATGGAGGTACATGAGTCGTAGTCTAACTCGAGCAAACCTCTCAAAGTACAATCACGAATTGCTTCCATTTCCTTCTTCACATACATCTCCCAAGCGTCTTCATTCTTGTTTCTAACTGAGTCCTGCAAAGCAGCAATTGCGGTTGGATCATTAACGTGCTTGTAGCCTCCATCTCTCCAATGATACTCCCCTGCTTCAGGCAAGTTCACAGACTTCTTGATGGTGAGCCTCGATGGGTATCCTCGTTCATGTAAAGAGAAAGCATCTTGTGCAAGATACTCAAAGGTTACACCCTTGATTCTCGAAGCAGTACCAGCAAAGCACATATCAATAACAGAATTATCAACACCTAGAGCTTCAAAGATTTGCGCACCCTTGTAGGAGGCCAAAGTTGAAATACCCATTTTAGACATCACTTTTAGAATACCACCGTCAATTGCATGCTTGTAATTCTCAAGCAACGTTTCGTCATCAATTTCCTCGTTATCATCATTGGCATTACGTACCAATCCTTCTCTGTTCATTCTTACTAAGGTTTCCATAGCAAGATATGGGAAAATGCCGTCACAACCATAGCCCAGAAGTACACAGAATTGGTGAACCTCACGAGCTTCTCCTGTTTCAAGTAAGATGGCTACTTGGGAACGCTGTTTGTTTCTAATTAGGTGGTGATGAATGGCACCAACTGCAATTAATGAGGATACAGGAACGTGATCCGCATCGACCTTTCTATCAGAGATAATCAAAATTTTCTTACCCTGTTCAATTGCATCAGATGCTTCCTGAGTGATACGTGCAATAGTATCTGTGTAGCCTAGAAGGCCCTCAGACTTATTGAATGTAATATCAACATGTGCGCATGACCAAGATGGATGGACTTTCTCAATGTTCTTCAAAGCCTCAAATTCGTTCCACTTTAAGATAGGAGACTTCAAAAATAAACGGTCACATTGTGAAGGATGCATCTCCAAAATATTACCTTGAGGGCCAACAAAGCATTCCAAGGACATAACGTTAGCCTCACGAATTGGATCAATTGGTGGATTAGTGACTTGGGCAAACAACTGCCTAAAGTACTCATAAACCAAAACAGGATCTTCGTTCAAGCAAGCTAAGGGAGCGTCGTTACCCATGGATCCTAAAGCTTCCTTACCTGCTATCGCCATTGGGATCAAAAGAAGAGAAACTTGTTCAAAAGTGTAGCCGTATGCAAGAAGTCTTGGATCTTGTTGAACCTTCAAAGAAGGGTTTGATGCTAGGAAAGTACCAGGAATATATTTAGAAGCCTTCTCAGTCAAGTCATCAAGCTTAATCACCTTCGATAACCAAGATTTAAAGTCCTTACGCTTAGAAAATTTTTCTTTCAATGCTTTGGTATCAACCATAATTCCTTCCTCAGTGTCTACCAAAAACATATCACCAGGCTTCAACTTACCTTTAGAAATAACTAAATCGTTTGAAATAGGGATCACTCCAACCTCAGAACCGCAGATAACACGGTCATCGGAGGTGATATAATATCTACATGGCCGCAAACCATTACGGTCTAGAGTGGCACCTGCATAGCGTCCATCAGTAAATGTTAGCAAGGCAGGGCCATCCCATGGTTCCATCAAGCAGGCAGCCCAGTCAAACCATGCCTTTAAATCAGAGTCCATATCCTTGTGGTATGCATCGGGAACTAACAAACACATAGCCTCCGGCAATGACAAGACACCATTGGTAACCAAAAGTTCTAACACATTGTCCAACGCACCAGAATCAGACCCGCCTTCCTCAATAATTGGATAAAGCTTTTCGAGCTGATCTTGAAAAACTTCGGAAGCCATAACACCTTCTTTAGCGCGCATTGAGTTCTTGTTACCACGCAAAGTGTTAATCTCACCGTTGTGGGCAAGCCAACGTAGTGGCTGCGCACGATCCCATGAAGGGAAAGTGTTGGTCGAGAAACGTGAGTGCACGAGAGCCAAGTGAGACTTGAAGTATGCATTTGATAAATCGTGATAGTAGCTGTATACTTGGGCAGGAGTCAACTGACCCTTGTAGACAATTGTCCTATTGCTTAATGAACACACATAAAACCAGTTCTGTACGCCAATAGCGAGAGAAGCTTGTTTTCTCAATATGTACAACTGAGTGCGGAATTTTGTCTCATACTTGTCCTTGAATTCCTGCTCGCTTATCTTACCGCTAGCGTAAACGTCTCTCAAAACAACCAAAGGTTGCAATACCAAAGGCTCACGAGAAAGTGCTACCGACCCTAGGATGGACGAATCGTGTGGTACTTCTCTCCATGCTAGAACTTGCAAGTCTAAAGATTCTGCCAATTGTGCGAAAACACCCTTGCTGGCCTCTAATGTCCCATCTTGGTCTCTCTTGAAGAAAACATTCCCTACCGCATACTGGTAACGATCTGGAACGTCAACTCCAGTGTCCATCTTGAATTCCCTGCACATAAACTCGTGGGGTATCCCCACCAAAATACCTGCACCGTCACCGTTGCCGTCAGTGGAAACAGCTCCTCTGTGCGTCATATTGCAAAGCAAATATTTAGCGTCAGAGACAATCTTATGCGATGCAACACCCTTGATGTTGGTTACAAAACCAACACCACATGCGTCCTTCTCATATTCTGGGTCATATAGACCACATTTGCTTGGAGCACCATTGACCCAGGATACATGTTCTCCTGTTACTTGTCTTGTAACTGGTCCTCCTCCCTCATACGCCTCCTGGCTAGGATCGTACGCTTCTGCCTTTAACATCACCTGTTATCTATTTCTCTAATCACGGTAAATAAACTGAAAGGCGGGATAACAACTCTCTCTTATTATATCGTATAACAGTAAATCTTAGTGACTTGACAGAGCTCCTTATCGCTCCTCCTGTACTTTGAGAACTTGTCTTAAAATCCAGAAACACCTAATAATTTATATCTACACTACTATATGAGATCCTTAACCAACAGTAATGTATAAGGCCAAGAAGGTGGCAAACGCTACTTACGAAAGAACACTACACGAAGAACTCCAATTGCTTGATCATCGCTTCTCGATAAAAGGCGAATCCAAGGCCCATTGGCCACCGGAATTTCCCGAAGGCCAACCGTTTCGTACCCGGCTGTTCGAGCCAATCAGAAGCGAGCTTGCATAACAGAAGCAAGATAACAGATGTGTATGGGTGTTGCTCGAGAAAAGTCACTCCGCAAATGTATCACGTGATCGGTAAATGACGTGATGCCGCTTAGGGCTCAAACAGTAGCTTGGCGCCGTCCTCCACTTTATCCATAACAAATGCCATGCCAAGCCTACTACGCTTGACGTTCTCGTCAAACCTTCTATGGGACCATTCCTCTATGCGGCTCCGAATTCCCATTTTGAAACCGCTACTGAACTTGACCTCGCTGTTGACTATTGTTTCCTTGCGAGAGTTGATGTACTGATATCTTGTGTATTCTTCAACCTTTATAATCCTAGTATGATCAAGGTTGCGTGTGTAAGTGAGTAGTAGGTTATTATTTGGGTCTACTATGCTCATTTCGATGATCCATGATTCCGAAATTCGGCCTAGGAAAGGCTTGATCCAACTCGGGAGCTTCCCGGTCTTGCGGATGAGGCGCGTAGTGTGTAATAGACCGGACTGGTCAATAGAGCGGGATATAGTATCTATTGAAAGAACATGAGCTGCGTATGGATTAGGATAACGGTTAAAGAACGCGAGTGAGACGGTTTTAAAGTCCCTTTCAAAAATGTGACTATTCTTATGCCAGAGGACCATACTTCGGGCACAAGGTCGCGTACGCTTCGCTTAAGTGGGCTGTCGTAGTGTAGCGGAATGTTAGCGAGCAGTATCTGACCCTCAAGGCTGTTCTTTCTGCGAGAAGTAGTTTCGTTATCGATAAATGGTCTATCTTCGTTCTAATATATGTATCATCGTAGTGAGGCGGGATAAAAAACGATGAAAAATCGAATGGTAAAATTAATTATGTAAGCCGGAATCGCTCAATATGTAGAGACTAAACTACTAGGACTACTACTAAAGAGACAGTAAGAATAATATAGCCATCCCGTAAGAGCCTGAATACAATAGTTGGTAGTAGTCGCTCTTGAAACCTTGTACTTTGAAACCATTTGCTCCGTTTGCAGAGCTTAGCGCCGAAGATATTGGAGATGGCAAGCTGGCGCTTGTAGTGTTATGGAAAGGTGCCGTTTCTTGGATGCTTGTAGTAGCCATGATACTGGTAGAGCCAGTTATGCCAGATGCAACTGCTGTTCTGTTCGTTGTACTAGGTGTAGTTGCCGGAAGGAGTGTGTTTGCCGAAGAGGAGATGACGGGTGACTGTGAGGAAATGTTAGAAGCCCTTTCTAACGTCATGGTAGATACAAGTATTGAGGTGTAGATAACGTTATTTGGGCGTCTTGTTATTAATGTATTCGTTTCAGTCCCATCGATTGCTGTCACAGGCGTGGTTTCCGGAGTTTCAGGTTCTAAATCTTCAAGGCTGTCGTTGAATTCTTCTGCATCTTCGTTAAATTCGTCGAATTCTTCGTCTTCTTCGTCGAATTCCTCCAACGTATTGTCGTGGTGCTCTTCCAAGAGAATGTCTCCATCCTCATCTGCATCAATGCTATCATCCAAGCCAAAGTCTTCAAGTGAAATTTGGGCTTCATCATGAGATGTTGATGCACCGAACTTGTTGAGTCCTAAATCTGACACTGCAAGTGTCTGTAGATTTCTTGCATGTGTAAAAACAGCAAGTAAGGAAAGTACTGCGAAAGTGGATGTTTTCATGGTGGTGGTGAGAAGATCTTGGTAGTAGAGATGCAGTTAGAGATAGCCTGGAAAGCAGAATGTCACCATTTATATATGTTTTACAGTTTATGGTTTACAAGACTTGTAGTACGCTCATACTTGCTTTATCTGGAGCAATATAATACTATTGTGTCCAGTATTGGCACTATCCTCTCTGCTGCGAAGAAAGGTTGCTTATTGACACAAACAATGGTATCGCCTCTCCAAAGGCTTTTCCCTCAGTTATTTAAATTTCGCTTTTTTGTCTTTAAAATAGGCATTTAGTTTAAAACAGCAAATTTAAAACTCTTATTGTAATATACAGAGGCATTAAACAAGACTACTGACAAAAGAGTAATATATACAATAGGCTAACTATGTGGTGAAGGAAAATACTCACAACATAACAACACCAACGTTGCTTCTAGTTGTACGGTCTAATTTTTTATTGGCGTTGAGACCGCCTGTAATAGGTTTCGCTTTGTAATTGAAAAGATAGAAGTTCAAGAACCCGTCGCCAAGACCAAACTTCAAGTCCTCAAGGAATAAAGTGTTGTCTTGAGATGACAAAGCGTTGAAAACGTCCATTTTGAGGTTGCGGGCCATGATACACACATCATTCACCAGTCTTTTTAGTCTCTCACCTAGAGACTGGGAACCTTGCTCGTCAAAACGGTCTTCATAGGCAAAATCAGCATCAGAGGCATAATAAAACAAATATCCAATTCCTAACTCTTTGTGCATTGGGTTGTTCAGAATAGTGAATGGCAGGGAATAAAAGGAAATCAGGTCAGTGATACGTCCTTCTGCATTCTCCACAACATAGGAATAGATAATACCTGGTGTTTCCTTATTACCTAAGAACCAATGTTTGAATTCTTCTTTGTCAAAAACCTGGATAAGGTCGAATCTTGCTTGGTATTTGTTAAATAAAACATGCGCCTCGTCAATATCGTCCACGGTCATAGGGCGGATCCCCTCAACCATTGGGTGTTTTGGAAGAGTGTACTTAGCAACCATTTGCGATTTAGTAGAGTTTGATGGCAGGGATGTGAAGCCAACATCATACAACTTTGACCAGTTTAACGGTCTATGCGTGTAACGACATGTGGAAACAGGTGAAGGTAATACCACTCCCGCAGAGTATAAAGCCTGCCATATATTACACAGATTGACTCGCCTTGTGATTTCCTTAATCAAGATTGGAGTGAGTCTTTTTGCCCTCAACTTCTTATGGACACATAAGAAGTTTATTTCTACGCTTGGAACTGGTTTGCCCCTAACAGCAAGCGTTGTTGGAATAGCGCTTATGAATGCAACCAATCTACGCGTTTCACGGACTCTGACACCAACATGCCAATCCTTTTGCCATCCAGGAGGTTTTAGAGCCCAGTTAAAGAACTCGCGGGTATAGTTGAATCTGAAGGCGGAGTCTTTATCTTCGATGTAGTTTTCGTTTAACAAGACGAAAACGTCTTCCAACTCAGCAGGGTCTGTGATATCCAAAGTACACCACTCAAACTCGTCCAATAACTTATATGGCTCTTTTCTGACATCTTCTACCTTCATAGAAGTATTTATAGGCCCTTCTTCATCAATTGATTCATCGAATCTGGCAACAGGTTGTGTCTTCCAGAACTTGTACTCTTCGAAGTCCTTCCGTTGTTGTTGGGTCAAAGTTGAAGTGTCACCATTATTCAACGCCAACAGCTTCAAGAGATCTTGAAGCTTCTTATTGTTTTCTTGATCTGACATACTTGGCTAATGTCCTCTTACAGTTCGTTATATAAAAGTTACAACAAATATTTTAAGCTTCTCGATCTGTCAATTTCGGCGTACAAGTTCTAACGAAAAATGGACACTACAAAGCTGTTAAATACACTGCCAGAAAGACACACTTATTCAGCTATTTATCTCTCGATAAACCTTGCATTAAGACATATTAGCAGAGTACCTTCATTTAGTAGAAACTTCATATACTGTATCCCATCACGTGACACTAGTTGCTAGTTTATAAAATTTTTCTTGAAAATATTTTACGGCGATGAGATGAGCATTGACCCCATCTGATAGTATAGAGGCCATAAAATAACCCATCATAATGATTTCTTCGACTGCCTGGGTTCCAAGAGGATTTGCTTCTGAATTTCCAGAAAAATATGAGCTAGATGATGAGGAGATGGCTAGGATTAATGAACTAGCGAAACTAAGTCTTGAAAATGCCAACCAAGATTTGGATGATGCACGTGAAGATGCAGGCGATGAGGATTCAGAAGAATTAGCAGACGCTACAAAGGCGATTAAAAACCAAGTTGACATTGATGATGATTTGAAGGAGTACGACTTGGAACATTATGATGATGAAGACTTCGAGGGCGAGGATGTTTCTATGTTTCCTGGTTTGTCTCATGATGCTACATACCATGAAGGCGAAGACGGTGCTGACCCATACATCTCACTTCCCACAAAAGAAGATGAGCAGGAAGAGAAGCAGGAGTTGCAAGTGTACCCTACAGATAACTTAGTGTTAGCTACTCGTACTGAAGATGACATCTCGTACTTGGATGTCTATGTATACGATGATGGTGCAGGGTTTCACGATGATGAGGTGCCAACTGAGGAGGGTGATGAGAATGATCCTGATGTGGCACGCGGCTTAATCCGGGACCCTTCTTTATATGTTCATCACGATCTCATGCTTCCTGCTTTTCCATTATGCGTAGAGTGGATTAACTACAAGCCTGGTTCTAATTCCGACAGCATCGCCAATTTCGCAGCTATTGGTACCTTTGACCCATCGATTGAAATTTGGAATTTGGATTGTGTTGATAAGGCTTTCCCTGATATGATTCTAGGTGAGCCAGTTGACAATTCTGCCTCTGGAGCTTCCAAAAAGTCAAAGAAGAAGAACAAGAAGCAGCATGTTACTACTCATCACACGGATGCTGTCTTATCTTTGGCTCATAACAGCATGTTCCGTGCTGTACTCGCGTCTACTTCCGCTGATCACACTGTGAAGCTATGGGATTTAAACTCTGGCCAAGCAGTTCGCTCCGTATCTGTAATCCACTCTAACAAGACTGTGTCTTCATCACAATGGCATCCTTCTGATGGCTCTGTCCTATTAACTGCTGGTTATGATTCACGGATAGCCTTGTCTGATGTAAGAATTTCAGAAGACAGTGAGATGTCTAAGTACTGGTCTGTGGCAGCAGGCGAGGAAGTCGAAAATGTCATCTTTGCAAACGACACTGTCGTTTTGGCTGGTACTGACGCAGGTAATGTATATTCGTTCGACTTAAGAAACGGCGAAGGCTGTGCTCCAATGTGGACCTTGAAAGCACATGACTCAGGTATCTCTTCGCTCTCTGTTAATGCTGCTATCCCTAATATGCTAATGACTTCAGCGATGGGTGAGAAAGTAGTAAAACTATGGAAGGCACCTGTTTCCATGGAAAGTGAACAGAAGGGTCCCGGAATGGTCCTCTCTCGTGATTTTGGTGTTGGAAATGTGTTATCCACTCGTTTTGCACCAGATATTGAAGTAAATGGAACTATAGTTGTCGGTGGAGTTGAGCCTGGCTTAAAGTTATGGGATGCCTTCACCAACCGGACTGTTCGTAAAACATTTGCAGAGGAACTCAAATCAGTCCAACAGCAGGCTAGAGAGGAAGCTAGAAAGATCGGTAGGTCTTCAAGATTCTCCAGGAAGTATATCAACTTCAGCAATGCTGACACTGTTATTACTATTGATGACCTTGGCCAAGACGAGGAAGAAGAGGAAGAACCGGCAAACTAAGTTCGGAATTTTGAGCATAAAACGGCATTATAACTCACCACCACCTTTCACAACCGATAGTGCGAGTCTACTGACATTCGCAAGAACTGTACATTAGATATATTTAACAAATCGATATAATCACGGTAGGTAGCATAGCAACCCTGTATACAAATATATCAGAATACCAGAATCCGTCTTAACATGTCTGGGAGAGTGGACCTATTCTATATATGGCGCCCTGCGCTATCAAACCTCCCTGACAAGCTTACGTAGATGTGTGTTTTCAGGCGACGTAGACTCAACATCAATTTCAATCACATCAGCAGAGTGGTACGTGCCATTTTTGGAGTCAGAAACAAAGGAGATACTTCTTTCTGACCTTCTCCGTGGTTTATTCAATTCCTTTGATAGCCTATATCTCCATTCATCGTAGTTTGCTTTACGAGCAGAAGAATCGTCTTCTTCCATGCGTTGATTAATAATATAGTTATTATCCTGGTCCATTTCATCATCGTTGAACACATCGACATAGACACCTTTCTCTCCATTTGCAGGTGGTGAAACCTTTTGCAACAAGCTATCCACAGAATCTACATGCCCATCGTAGATCACTTTGCATAACTGTTGATATTGACTAGCAAAAATATCTTGATTCCACGAGAACCCTTGTGACTCCGAAGTACAAATGGTAAATTGGCAGATATTACCGCGGGAGTACATCTCAGATGCTACCGAAGTCGAGTATGCAACTGCCTTCTCACTTTTTAACATTTGTTCTGATAATAGAATGCTGTTGGACATCACGGATTCATCAAAGGAGGATAACTGACTGGCGTAATGCTCCGACTTTTAAAAAATTAGCGACAGTCCCCACTAGTAAATTGGCAAGGAAGGGGCTGGGTATCTGTGGGGGCTTTACGTCTATAGTCCGGCTATGGTACCTGTTTCTTATGTTAAGTCGTCTAAGTCTAATTTCAAGGAGTCGTAGTGTAAAATGTTGTCGCCTTAGGGAAGCAATCCAGCTACTCCGAAGTTGGAAACACCGGAACAAGCACAACTGGACAGAACACACAGAAAATAAAAGCTACCCAGCTGTAAGCTAGTAACAGTCGCTCAGTAATGCCAAAGATAGCTCTGACCTATAAATACCGTTTATGAGTAATGCCCAGTCACGTGACGTTAGTACAGTCACAACATCATAACATACGAAATACTAGTCACATGATTTTCGTTTCTTTTTAGAAAATGAAAAATTTTCTGAGATGCCTTGGAAAAGACTTTTAAGTTGAGATGAGAAGCTTTCATTCATAGGAATTGCAGCTATACAAGCAGATAAATTCGATAATACTCCCTTTACTAGGATTACCATGGCTCCTATCGAGTATTTGCTGTTTGAAGAACCTACCGGTTATGGTATTTTCAAAGTCAAGCTTCAACAAGATGACATCGGCTCCCGTTTGAAGGAAGTGCAAAAGCAGATTAATGACTTTGGTTCTTTTACTAAATTGGTTGAGCTAGTGTCTTTCGTACCATTTAAGGGCGCTGCTCAAGCTCTTGAGAACGCGAACGAAGTATCTGAAGGATTGGTCTCTGAACATCTGAAAGCAGTTCTTGACTTGAACTTACCAAAAGGTTCCGCCAAGTCTCCTGTTGTTTTGGCTATTTCTGACAAGAACCTTGGTCCTTCCATCAAGGAGCAGTTCCCATATGTTGACTGTATTTCTAACGAACTTGCACAAGATCTACTTCGTGGTGTTAGACTACATGGTACTAAGTTGTTGAAAGACTTGCAACCCGGTGACCTTGAGAGGGCTCAATTAGGTCTAGGCCATGCTTACTCTCGTGCTAAGGTTAAGTTTTCTGTTCAAAAGAACGATAACCATATTATCCAAGCTATCGCATTGTTGGACCAACTCGACAAGGACATCAACACTTTTGCAATGAGGGTAAAGGAATGGTACGGATGGCATTTCCCAGAATTGGCCAAGTTAGTTCCAGATAACTACAAGTTTGCTAAGCTTGTTCTTGCTATTAAGGACAAGGCTTCTTTGACCGAAGATTCCTTGCACGAGTTGGCCGCAATTTTAGACGAAGATTCTGGAATTGCCGAGAGAGTTATCAGCAACGCAGTTATTTCCATGGGACAAGATCTATCAGAGATTGATATGGAGAATATTCTTGTCTTTGCCGAAAGAGTTGTGAATTTGGTTGACTATAGAAGACAATTGTACGACTACCTGTCCGAAAAGATGCACACTGTGGCTCCTAACTTGTCTGAATTGATCGGTGAGGTCATTGGTGCAAGGTTGATTTCTCATGCCGGTTCCTTGACTAACTTATCTAAACAAGCTGCTTCTACTGTTCAAATCTTGGGTGCTGAGAAGGCTTTGTTCCGCGCTTTGAAGACCAAGGGTAACACTCCAAAGTATGGTTTAATCTACCACAGTGGCTTTATTGCCAAAGCTAATGCTAAAAACAAGGGTAGAATTTCCAGATACTTAGCTAATAAATGTTCTATTGCCTCCAGAATCGACAACTACTCTGACGAGCCAACGAATGTATTTGGTCAAATCTTGAAGAAGCAAGTGGAGCAAAGGCTTGAGTTTTATGCTACCGGCTCACCAACTCTAAAAAACGAAGTTGCTATTCAAGAAGCTATCCAATTGTTCAACAAGGATAAGCCAGAAGCTGAAGCACAAGAACCTGCAAGCGAAAAGAGTAGGAAGAGAAAGTTAGAGGACGACCAAGACCAGGAGGAGAAGAAGGGCAAGAAGAAAGAGAAGAAGGAGAAGAAGGAGAAGAAGGAGAAGAAGGA
>AZAH01000001.1:219572-285750 GCA_000710315.1 Eremothecium coryli CBS 5749
AAGAAGGAGAAGAAGGAAGAAAAGAAGGAGAAGAAGGAGAAAAAAGAGAAGAAGGAGAAGAAGGAGAAGAAGTCCAAGAAGGAAAAGAAGGATTAAATGAAGTCTATTTCTTACTATTCTGCATGTACATTTAAAAGACAACGTCTATACCACTTCGATGTTTGGCTTACATCTCTCTATTTTCACTGTACCAATAGGCCTAGAAGTATGTATAAATATTTTGACAGAGTGCTGTGTCGCCCGATATAGTTATATATTTCCTTTGTTCAAGTCTGAATAAGAAGGTAATCTACAAATATAGCCCACCTTGGAATTGCGAGCTTGAGTTGGATTTCCAACTGTTGTAGGACGATGTAACGTACTCATCTGATTGTTGCAGTAGTTCCTTCATATGCCCTATTAACGTGTCTACGACTGTTATGTTATGCTTTTCAAATCCATTAGGCCCCTCACTTTGTGCTATAAGCACATTCTCATTTGATAGCTTTGTAGTCAGAGGTAACATTGCTGTCGCAATAGCAGCCATTGCACCAGAAATAAATTCAGGAGGTTTAAGCTCCGGTAGGCTCTTCACACCAATGACCTTGTCAGAATTAGAGATGATGTGTACATTTGCACCAGCATTTTGGAACACTTCTGCTAGTTTGATTGCTAGGTAATTGTGCAAGATGGGTGGATAACGTAAATCATCTTCTTCTACCAAGACCAACAAAGTATCGGCCTTATACTCGTAAATATTATAACAGAGATTAATGACAGTGGAAGAACGCTCCTCTTCTGTCTCGTAAAACTGATTGTTAAAGTTAAACTCTGGCTCGGGAGCGTTCGATCTTGGGGTTTGTTTCAGAGTTGCAGTTAACGTGCAAATACTCAATAACGGGACCTGGTTTTGGGGAAATAGCCAGGAAAGCGCCATGGGTACCACTATGGCAGTTTTATATTCCTTCTTTAACGGTTCTGATAGGACAACAGTTGGTAGAGGATTAAGGAATAACGACTTTGGATCAGCGTAAGTAACGCAGTCCACTTGATGTCTTGGGATGTGTTCCGACTGCCATTGTTTGAACTGAAAGTTAAGTTAGTATGTACTAGCTTTAAGAAGAATAGAACGAAATATTCACTTACAATCATCGCGGTATCTTATATTTGTAGGACTGTTATTTTGCTGATATCCCTAGTTGCCACTAACCTCGTTTTTCATCTGTTAGCTCTAAATAATGCAAAAAAGTTCACCATGCAAACTCTCTTCCCAATACACACGGCAACGAAAACTAGACCTGCTTAACATTAGCATAAGATCTCACCATTAATATGGCTACTACTGCAGAATACAATCAATTGCAAGCTGAACTAGAGAAACTTATAGTGGCTAGGCAGAAACTGGAAACCCAGCTGCAAGAGAATAAGATAGTTGATGAAGAACTTCAAAGCCTAGAGCCTGGTAAGCAAGTTTACAAACTGACCGGCGGGGTACTACTTCCAGTGGACCAGGAAGAGGCTAAATCGAATATTTCCAAAAGACTAGAGTTTATCCAGGCTGAGATCAACCGTTGCGAGGTAAACATAAAGAACACTCAGAAGAGCGTCCAAGAAACCAGAGGGGAGCTCATAAAGTCCCTTTCTAAAGCTTGAATGCCCTACTTCTACTAGTATTTGTATATTATGATGTTACATAATTTGTGTATAGAAAGAGTTGATTATCAATTACCTCTTACGTTAATCTGCATTCACTCACAGTCTAGTTAGCTGAGATTTCACTAGGTTTACAGACGTGATTAGCTGATGCCATGCATATTCTTCCACATTGTTATAGGTGGTGCCAAGTTCTTCTACTTGGCGTAAGCGTCTTTGGGCAAACTCCTCAGTTTCACTGAAATTAGCAGACTTATCTCTAGCCATGAACAACTTTGTTGAGATATACGCCATCGCAATTGCTACACGCTTGGAATACCACCCAAAGTCGTTATGATCCTTTTCTAGAGAGTGGTATACCATGTCGTCTGTTAGCTGCATCAACTCAGGCATTGCCACGTCAACAAAAAACTGGCCAGGGATCGACAATATTGACAATAGCTGCGTCAGTTGGGAAGCCAGAGGCTTGTCAGCCTCTATGCGCCTTAATAGAAGTTCCTCTAGACATACTTTCTTATCAAGTTTCTCTGTTAGCGCCACTCGCTTTGTCACCAGGTTAAACTTGACTAGCTCAAGTACAGAAGGCGAAACATTGAACAATGCAGGGGAATTGGATGCACCTATAGCCGATATTATAGAAGATCCATAACCTAAGTCATTAGCAGCCTTTCCAATTGCTCTTTCGTTAAACCCTTCAGTAGGAACATACTTTTCAAGCGCGGTTTCCAGCACCTTGTACTGAGGGCTATTGGTACCGTATGTTAAAGGCCGTAGCTTGCTTCCAATTACATGTTCCCAAGGATTGGAATGGTACAATCTCCTAGGTAATCTTAGCATTTTTCAAGGGATTTTAGGACTTTTTGCTCTGAAACAACGTTCGTTAACTTCCCTTGTACTTTGGAGTTAAGAACATTATCACTGGATTGCTTGTTGATAATTTTTCACGCTTAAAGACGAACAACACAAAGAAAGGGTGAACTATAGATTAGAATACATAGATAATGGAGTTAGGAAGATGAAGTCCCTCCTTTCGAGGCTATACTACAGGAGAAGAAGGAGGGCGATTGCTTTCTTTGTGTATTAGTAACAAAACACCCAGTAACCTAAAATTCCTGTAGCTTCTATGCAGATGAGCTTCGTAAAATTCTGTAAGCAGCAGCTTCTCCGAACGTATATATATATAAAAGCACATATTAGTAATATAAGGAGAACAACACATATAAAGTGATACACGTTCATACAGACGCTTCATATAGCACGAGTGCATCATTATTTCATAAAAACAATTATGTCTGCAACTGAGGGTAAGATTATTCAATGTCAAGCTGCCATAGCTTATGAGAAGGGTAAACCACTCACTATAGAGACGGTTTCTGTCGAACCTCCTAAAGCCAGAGAGGTTAGAATTAAGATTACACACACCGCTCTTTGCCACACAGACGCTTACAGTTTGTCTGGAGAGGATCCTGAAGGGATCTTTCCAAGTATCTTGGGCCACGAAGGTGCGGGTATTGTCGAATCAGTAGGTGAGGGTGTGACCAACGTGAAGGTGGGCGACCATGTTATCCCATTATACACTGCTGAGTGTAAGGAATGCAAGTTCTGTAAATCTGGGAAGACGAATTTGTGTGGTGCGGTAAGGGCTACTCAGGGGAAGGGGTTGATGCCGGACGGTACCTCTCGTTTTAAGAACAGCAAAGGAGAGACGATTTACCACTTCATGGGGTGCTCGACCTTTTCTGAGTATACGGTGGTGGCTGACGTTAGCGTTGTGGCCATCGATCCAAAGGCACCTTTAGAGAAGGTTTGTTTGTTGGGATGTGGTGTAACAACAGGCTACGGTGCTGCGCTTAAGACTGCGAATGTCCAAAAAGGCGACACTGTTGCTGTTTTTGGAGCAGGTACTATCGGCTTGAGTGTTGTACAAGGTGCTAAGGTTAGAGAGGCTTCTAGGATCATTGTTGTGGACATCAACGATAAGAAAAAGGAATGGGCAATGGACTTTGGTGCTACTGAATTTATCAACCCTGCCAAGGACTTAAAGGATGGGGAAACAATTGTTTCAAAGCTAATTGAAATCACTGACGGTGGTTTAGATTTTACTTTCGATTGTACTGGTAACACCAAAGTTATGAGGGACGCTTTAGAGGCTTGTCACAAGGGCTGGGGTCAATCAATTATTATCGGTGTAGCAGGTGCTGGACAGGAGATATCTACCAGACCATTTCAGTTGGTTACCGGGCGTGTGTGGAAGGGTACTGCTTTTGGTGGGGTGAAAGGCAGGACTGAGATGGGAGGGTTGATCTCTGACTATCAAAGAGGCGCCTTAAAAGTCGATGAGTTCGTGACGCACACAAGACCTTTCGGGGATATTAACAAAGGCTTGGAGGACTTGCATCACGGCGATTGTTTAAGAACTGTTCTTTATTATTGAATTACGGAATTGACCCTTAGGAACTTCTGCTGCTGACTGCTATAAGGTATGCGTTTGCTGAAAATAGGTGCTGCTAGAATGTAATATTTAACTCTCCATCTCACGGAGTCTTGGACAATTAGCACTTCAATGAGGCGTCGCACGCATATATGTATCAATAGATATATATATATATATATATATATATGTATTATGAGTAAATAACCTTCAAAGTAGTTAGACATATCAAGACCAAGCCCGCCGGAACTTTAGTTCCTTTTGTTAGATGTACCGTAAACCGAAAAAAAAATCAATGCTGAGATAACCTTTGCTGCCATTTGTTTCGAAGGGCAGTTACCAGAACCACGACAAGATACACCAAGTGCAGTTTAACAGCTGCACCAATAGAAAGTAATAGAGCACAAAACACGGAACTAGTTCTGCTGCAACTTTCCGCGTAGTTGCTCCAGTTATGTATCACCGTCCTAATACTACGCTTGTTGTGCCTTGGGCCTCAATAGTTATGGAGCTTTCTCGAAGCACTTTCTTCAGCGCGACTTTCACTGTTGAGGCAAGATACGATGGGTTTCTACCCCGTTGGCAGAGGCAGAGTTGTTCAATTCGTGTATGGAGGTTTTTTGATAATGCTTTTGACCAGGTTCACTTGCTGATCTCGTGTCCATTGCCACACCTTCCGTGCTACTGTCATTAGTGTGGGCACTGAGAGACAGGCTGCTGTAATTACTGACTGTGTTACTACCCATAGAGGAGACGGTCTCTTCATCATTATTGACAATCTTGAGATTGCCACAACGTAGACATACTATGTTTTTTGCAAAGTTGTGATATGCACAGTTAATACATTTCCAGTCCCCTGCTCTAAACGGAACATTGCTGCCATTATTCATATTGTTATTGCCATTATTGTTGCATTGGCCACCCATTCTACTGTATCTATTGTAGCGTCTTTGCTCATTGGTGGCACCCAATCCGGTACTAATAGGCAGCTGCTGTTGACCATTTGGATGCGCATGCTGGTACTGATGCTGTTGTTGATACATTTGAGCATTGTTTGTCATACCATTAGACATGCTTGCTTTATATTGTTGTACACCTTGTTGTGCTTGCAAACCACCATGCATTTGCTGATGTGACTGTGGCTGCTGCGATTGTGGTTGCATTTGTGACTGCTTCTGTTGGTTATGATGCTGATAATGGCGTTGCTGATTTGGCGGCTTGTAAATCTTGTTTACTGTAACAGCACTTGTAGCTGGGAAAGAGCAGCGGAAACATGCAATGCGTCTTTGGAAATTAGAAAACCCACATGAAGGGCAATTCCAGTCACCTGGTCTAGGCTTATTCTTAGACTGTGGAAAAGGTGAAAGGATTTCCTGTGCACAATCCAAGACGCGAGTGCTGGAGGGTTTAATCTCGACTACATGTTCCACAACTCGAGGCTGCTTAGTATTGGCCATGTTGGACAGGATTGAACGCCCATTTAATTGAAGCGCTTCATTAGCTTCCTCATGGCTTTGAAACACAACAAAGCCAGATATACTGTCATGCTCTTCAACGTAACGAGAATTATTCGAGGACCAGTTATTGTTAACGTTAGAGGTGTCTTCAACAACGTTCTTAGCTGTCCAAAAACCGACAGGCCTGCATCCAAATTGTGTAAACCAGGACTCTAACTCCGACTGAGTTGTATCTGGAGGAAGATTGTTCATATACAAGACTTTGGATCGTTCTTGCATAAAACTTAGAGCATCCGCGTATGAATCATAAGGGTGAGTCAATACAAGAGATTGATCTTCTTGCGTAGTGCATTTCTCATGCAACTTAAGCAACACATGCACAGCTTGCTCTATACGTGAATTTTTGGACAATTCTGAGCCGTCCATTTCGAGGGCACTAAACAACTCCATAATATCATTCGTTCTAGCTTTGCTACTGTTACTCGTAGTTCCACTAGGTGGAGTTGCTAAATGAGATCGGTTATTCATCCATCTATCGAACTCCCGCCACAAGTCAAAAACCTTTACATGTTGCAGAAAAGTTGGCAAAGCGCAATTCTCTTCACTCGCTTGTCTGAGCATAGTTACTCTGAGATGCCATGTAGAATATAAAGAGCATAGTACTAACCCTTCATTATTGCTTCTTTCGTTCACATCCGCCTCCAACTGTGCTATAGCCTTTTGAAGACCTATCTCTGTCACATCTATGCTTGCTGGTTGTTCGAATATTGGTTTTAGATCATTAATATTCACCAATTGGTAATGTATCTTGGACAACCGCGTATGATCTTTTGGCGCATCTCCCTGGTATGCTGTGTCACACTCAAATAACACGTAAAACATCCTTTTAGATCGACTAACTGACCAAAAGATGCGGGGGGAACTGCAAGATACTGTTCCTAAGCCGTGCCAAACAATAAATAAATAAAAATGTGGCTCGCTTTGATCTTCAGCCTGATGTAGATTACAACTGTACGTACTTTCGATATCTTCTGGGCATCAATTACATTAAAAAATTTTCACCTTAACTTACTGAGGTGTGTGGGTGTTGATGATGAGCACTCATTTGGTTACATCGAAGCTATAATAGTCTCCACACATGTTACCTTTCCGAAACGCCTGAGGGGTCTATTGCCGGGGATGTGCATCAAGAAGGCATTGAGACCATCTATTATAGCTCTTCAAGCAATATCGTTTTTGCTAGTGTCATTGTCATCGCTCTCACCATCGGAGGCTTGTTCGTCCGAGCTTAGCTCGTTACTGACGCCCTCCTTATGTTGCTCCACCCAAGTAGACTCCCAGGAGACGATACGGTCAACGTTATCGCTAAGTTCGTCTGCTGTATTGCTCTGTAACTCAATTACGATCTCCGCGGCGTAGCTTTCAATAGCATCCTGTAACACAACCCCCATAATTTCCGCGTCGATGTTCTCTTCAATCTTAGAATCATGGTAACCTCTCTTCTTCAATCTGTCATATAGCACTGAGTTTGAACACCTTAAGACTACAACAAGGTCAATTAGCCTTTCGGGGAACACATCGTTGACGTGCCAGTCGACGATGCAACCTCCTTCGCGTAGTAAGGGTTCTAACTCGTCGACAAGCTTATCTTCGTCAACAATATGCGACTTACGGGCCTCATCGTATCCATCGTAGCATTGATGTTCTTTAGCAAAGTCGCTGACATTGTAGTATTTATAGGATTCAAGTTTTCTTTGCAGTAGTTCACAAGTGGTGGACTTTCCGCAGCCGGGAGTTCCACTCACAAGTATATTGGGCCTGAATCTGGTGTTCTGCATGCTATTGGATTGTGTAAGGGTTGTTGGGGCTTGTTATTTTATTATTGCTATGTTCTGTTTGTCAACTATTGGTGGGAAGGTTAAAAATCTGCGCTTTCTAGTTGAGAAATCAACAACTTAAACTACACTTAATGGCACAGTAGGAAAGTGACATACAAGAAAGATGGAGAAATACGGATTGAAAGGTCTTCTTCCGGTAATTAAACATGATAAGCAGTATGACACCACTATGACAATGGGGATGGACCTGTCGTCAATGCTTCATTCTCTACAAGTATCAAACCGAGACACATACAACTCAGGGCAAGGAAGTGGTCACCACGCTCTGGATACGTTTCCTTCACCTTGGGTTGAGACATCTAGAAGCGAAGTAGAGCCCAAGTTTTTCATTCCAGAGTCTTTCAAGAAAATTGAAGGAGTACTGGGCCAACCGTCGACGGATTTCACAAGTGTGGCAAGAGACCATCCCCGTATATCTCTTCTTCAAGACGAAACACTCTTTTATCTCTTCTACAAACATCCAGGGACAGTCCTGCAGGAGCTTACTTATGTAGAGCTACGTAAAAGGAACTGGAGGTATCATAAAACGCTTAAGGTGTGGTTAACAAAAGACCCGTTGATGGAGCCTATTGTATCGCAGGATTCAACAAGCGAAAGGGGCTCGTACGTCTTTTTTGATCCACAGAGGTGGGAAAAATGCCAGCGAGACTTCATTTTAAGTTATAATGCCATAATGTAATTTCTGGCATGTACTAGTATGCATTTCAAAACAGCTTTGCCGACCTGTGTATTGACTTCGATATATAGTGAGCCATAATATTGAATAATTAGATATAATATTTACAGGATGTGCCAGATGGGAGATGACCGGGGACCGGCGGCCTGCCCCGACTGTGTGCATTACAATTCGATAGCATGGTATCTCTTGCCTCTAAAACCCGCAATATACATGTTAAACTTGTAAACCTCATGAGGATTTATATCATTTAGCTCCCACTTCGTGCTTCCAAAAACGTTCAAGGTTGGATCCATTAGCATGTCTAGCTCTTTGCCATATTTGGTTTGTACGGCAGTGATATCATCGAGCATGTCTTGTTCATTAAACCCAGTAGTGAACACAGCACACTTAGTTTGCAATAATGCAGCAATAGTGCCATCCATCCAAGAGTCCCTAATCTCCTTGGCAGCAAACCCTGGGTGGAAACAGAAGAAGACATCACTGTAAGGGTCATAAGGGAAGAAGTCCTGTGCCTCATGGAAAACGTGGAAATAGTCTGTGTGGTAGTGCAAACTCATAGTTTCGTCTATACGCTTAACAATAGGTACAGAGCTAGCCACATATGCCCTCTTTTCTCGATCGAAGTTAGCTTCAGGTCCAATGAAGTGAATTTCGAATTGTACAGATGGGAACAAAAATTGTAGTTGTTTCCATATGTGACCGGGAAGCTGCGCTTCTGCACGAGCTCCCAAGATGAAGATCCTGATAGGTTTCTCTTGAAGTGAACGAGTACGCTTACTCATGTCGGGGTACATTGTGTACTTCAACGCAGCTAAAGACTTCAAACCTTCAAGCGTGATTGGGCCTTTAGGATTCAAAGAGTAGGGAGAGTACTGATGTAACAAAGAGCCGATTGTAATTGGGTAGGAGAGCATCTTGGTAACAGCTGCAAGCTGAAATTCTGTGTCCATGGAATAAAAGGATCTTGTATAGAAGAATAAGTCCCAATTCGTCATATTAACCATATGATCCGAGACCTGTTCCTGAGGGAAATCAAACTCAGCAAATGGTCTTCCACTTCTTAGATCATGCTCATAAATATTTACTTTGCGCAACAGCTCATAACGCTTGGATTTGTGGTACTCAACGTCCTTTTCCCAAGCCTCTCTAGAGTGATGAGTGGGAATCCCAGAGTAAGCGCAGGTGTATTCAATGTTCTTTTTCGTAATAGGGCAATGCGCCATAGCTTTAATCCTAGCTGCACGTTCACGAAGTTCTGGAGAAGGTGACTGATCCCATGGATGAAACCGATTTTCTGCGGTAGGTTCGTCAGGCGAGGAGGGAGGGTCTAAACCAAGAGCATTACGCACAAAACCCATTAGATGACGCTTAGATTGCAGACAAGTATTGCTATTGACTGCCATTAACCGCCTTGACATGGTATTTGGAAAGTTAGTGAGCATCATGACCGTATGTAAGTGCAGTAGTGACCACTATTACTGGCCTCCCAATACTCCTTGTGCTCCATCCTTAATCAACAAGAGAGTACTTTTTACAAAATTTTCAATTACGTGAGAAGCACCTGGAAGTCTGTCGGCGATAACCTATGCGGTGAACGGGTGTAAACAATTATACAATATAGATGCGAATGTATGTTAATACAAGATAATAACACCTGCTGAAGAGTAAAGGCGTGTCTGGAATACAATCCGATTCTAAAACACTTTTATTTACCGTTTACAATCATAAAGTATCCCTCTTATTGGTTTTCCGTCAATTCTGTGGTTTACGCTGATAGTGAAAGCCATATGAAATTTGAAAATTTTCCAGCTTAGCTCCTAAATTGATTTCAATTGGCAAAGCCAAACCAAAGAAAAGGCTTTCTGGATCATACCAGGCACACGTTAGAATCATGCTTTTTGTTGTGAAGAGCTTGTGCAGGTCTTTTCAGCCTGTTGCTAAACAGGTTAGTCGATCGCTGGCTACTCAACATACAATGGTTGCCTCTACCATGCCATTGTTCCCGCAGGCGATGCTGAGGTGGCAGGTTCAGGGCAGCCTAAATATAGGTTCAACTATTGAACGTGCGCCATTAGGTCATTCTAACATATTGGAAGAGCTCTCTGAGAAGTCTTCAGAGTCTATGCGTTTGGACAGCGTTATGAGAAAACGTAGAACTAAGATGAAGAAGCATAAATTGCGCAAGCGGAGAAAGAAGCAGAAGGCTGAGAGAAGAAAGCTATCTCAAGGTAGGTGATAGGAGTTCTTAAAACTTTGCCACTACTACTCAGGATGTAGACTGACCTGTATATAGCATATAAGCACGTTAGAACGTGTAAATTAAACAGAAAAACAAAATCAATACTATACAATTAACTATCAACCCATAGAAGATATCTAAAGACTTAAATGCGTACACGGTGCCAGCACAGCTACAATTAAGCTCTTGCTGAGTGTCCACTGCCGACACTGTCGCGCTGCGAGATAAATGAATCAGCGGAGCAGGAAATACTCATAATACAAATGCACGCAGTAGACCGTAAAAGACCATTAAGTTTGCAATAATAACAAGCATGATCAGTGTATGCTTGAACTCTGCTGAGAGTTTCTCCCTATTAGACCATTCTTCTCCAACGAATTTTAGAAGCTTAAAGGAAAGCGAGCCCATTAGTTCGTTACGGTTAATTTCACCTATCTCGCCAACCACGTCCATTAGACGAGCAAATATTTCCACGGATACGTCGATTACCTTTTCTTTCTGTTCTTCTGAAAGACCTTCACGTGTTGACAATTCGTAATTGCGTCTGTAGGCTATACGCAACTGCTTGGCTTTTGCAGTGCCTTCGTTACCAAAGGTAAAGAAGTTTGTGCCCATAAGTAGTAGCTCGTCGGTTGAAACATTGGGAAGTTTTGGTAGCATACCCGCGTGACGATATAGCTTTGAGCGCACCACCTGCCCTCCTGCAAATAGAGCATTATAAAGGACGTGACAGTAAGCTAAAATCGTACATGGATCTTGCAAGGTCCGCTCATCGATAAAATCTACAAAACTTTGCAAACGTGGAGGGCACTTGAATTCGCTTAAAAACGTTTGCATCGACTCTGTAGTTGGATATTCTTCTCTGTAAAACAATTCTAGGTCACGTACTAGTTGATTGCTTCGCCTGAACTCTTCGCACCAGAAATCTTTCAATATTCCACCCACCTGTATTTCTTCTTCTGTGACAGGTGATCTTATAAGGCGGTCAATATTGTTTTCAATAGTTTTAAAGATCTGGTAGAATGCTAGAAGGCCTTGACGGTATATGCTAGCATGCCTTAATGCAAACGCAATTTGCATTCCCATAAACGTATGTACCTTGGAATGCATCTCCCGCGTGTGAAAATTAATACGGTTAGCTAAAGCCCCTACATCAGTTGGAAGTGGTACTGTGTGGGAATTATTTGTTGCCATTATGTATATTTTGCCTCTAGAAGTTTTATTCTTGCTAGGTGTTATGCGCGTCAGCTGTAAGTGAGCAATGTGATTTAGTCTTGAGCACTAGGAGTTAGGAAAACACTAACCTGTAATTTATATTTATATCAAATAAAAAACCCCCTACTTCTACTAATCCCTGATAGAGGTGTGATTCTTAATCACAAACTATACCATTGATATAATTACTATGTTGTCTATCGTTATGAGTAGGGTATTTCTGGGTGCCCTTATTGCGTAGCTTGTGTCGCTCGCACCTATCGGGGGAGAATAAAACCGATATATCCATTCATGTCACGTGATAATTCCGATGAACAACGTCTCGCTTAACACATGGTCTACTAAAGAAAGGAACATATGCTACAATTACAAAGGGCTACTTATTGAATTGGTTCTGGTAAAATGCTACAACTTCCTCGGAAGATGTTGAGTCGTCTACACCTTTATCTTCTCTTATTCTCAAGAAACGAGGAAACCGAAGTGATATGCCTTTATCGTAAACATCTCTTCCCGCCTTGTAAATGGGAGAGAGAGAGAGATCTGCTGTAAGCACTTCAAAGACGAGAGTCGGATCAAACCACACATCAGGTGGTGAGGATGTGTCGTAAGCAACATTACTGGGTGGGGCGGAAACAGTGGTATCCTTCAACTTTTCGTATAAAGTTTGTAAATCACCTTCGCTAAAACCTGTGCCAATCTTACAGCACGTCTCAAACTCTTCTAGATTTGGGTTGTAGCAGCCAAGCAAAAAACCACCATATGTACCTGTACGCTTCCCTCTTCCATAGTACGCGCCTAACACGACCAAATCAAGCGAATCGCCAACACCAGCAAGATAATCTTTCTTTAATTTGAGCCAGTTCCTGGAACGCTTACTTGGCTCGTAGTGTGAGGCCTCGCCATCAAGCATTTTTACCATTAAGCCTTCACATGAGTCTTTCACAGACTGTTCTAGATAACCCTGTAGTTCTTCTAGATTTGATGTTGTAATTTCATTCGCAAGCTGCAACTCACCTGGAACAAACTTAAGTACTTTTTTAAAATGTTCACGTCGCTCCAGAAGAGATAGGTTAATAAGAGGTTTGTCATTTAAGCAAAGTATGTCAAAAACAAAGAGACAAACGCGCACCTTGATATCTTTCAACTCAACGTCCTTACGCTTCCGTGTACTCAAAATTTGAAAAGGTAAGATTTTGTTTTGCTCCTTATCCCAGGCTACTGCCTCGCAGTCTAATATTAGGCTTCGTGTATCTGATGGTGTCAATAGATAGTTGCGAATATCTATTTCAGGATATCTCTCAGTCATATTCTCACCGTTACGCGAATAGATGCGAATAGAGCCATCGCTAAGTAGGTGAACTTGAGCTCGCTCACCATCATACTTATATTCACATGTAAACTGTACTCCTTGGAATCGATCCAACACCTCAGATATAGATTTAGTGGGCTTTGCAAGCATCGGTTTCAATGGTATACCTGGTTTTAATATGCAATGTTCATAAAGGTTTAAAATACCATGTTCCAAAGCCGTCCTGACAACGATGGCATAGTTAGGAACTTGACAGAAGGCATCCCGTATTTTGCCTTCTGCTATTTCAACTTCTTCGGGTGTAGGCTCTTCGCCTTTATGTTCATATCGCAAGATGGCTTTTGACAAAGATATCAAGACGGTCTTCTCAGCCAATCCAATTCTCAATTTGGCTTCCAATGACCTGATCAAGAATTTAGCTTCCATTCCTTTACAGGCGCTAAGCATCTTCTTTATAAGTTTAATTTTCTTGGTCTGCGAATCTTTCCCTTCAGTTTTGGCAATGGTTTGTAGGTTTGTAAAAACTTCCCTCACCGTCAATGGCTTTGGTTTAAACATGGTAGGCTGTACCATGCGCGCTTGCTGTGCCACTGTACCCAAGTCGCCACATTCCCTATAACTGTTCTTTACCTGGGCTATAGATTTGCCACAGGCTTCGCTGATGGTCTTCACAAGGATACCTTCACCAAGACCTAGCTCTAAACCAGGCTCGTAGTCTGGGCCAAGTTTGTTAATGAAGAGGTAGGTGATACAAATCAAGTTTGAAGGATCTTGATTTAATACCTCGTAAAAGAAATCAGAACATAGTTTTATTATTGCTAGCCTTGAAGACGTATGCTCAATTTCCTCAAAAACAGCGCAAACATCTGCATAGTCAACGTCACTTGATAAAGCATCCCCCTGTGTGGTTTTTTCTTCTATCTCTTTCTTCAGTGGTACTTGGTTTACCTTCTGGGAATTTAGAGTTGAGCTAATGCTTTTTAATGCCAGAGTCGTACTTTCCTCAACAGATGCTTCAGATCTCTGTTTCTTAGCTTTAACCTCTTCTGTTTCTTGTTGTTGTTCTTGAGGCCTTTTCAAAGCGCTGAAGAATCGTCCTAATGTGACCTGCTTCTTCCTAGCTGACATCAAAGTTAGTCTGGAACGTGCGGATACAATGGCCTTAATGTTTGCACCTACTGTGCAACCTAACACTCTCGAAGTGATAATATTGAGAGGCTTCCTAAGTATTAAGCGCCTATAAATTCGGTTTAGGCTTTTTGATGGACGCGAAGGTAACTTCTTTTCAGTTGTATTTGTGAGTACACCAATTTTGATGTAGACGCGTGAAGCAAAATGCTGATTTCTGATGGACCCAAAGGTAAGGCCAGCATGGAAGCAGATGATATCAATTCTTAAGGAGGCCGTATGGCTCTGGATTAAGCTAGCGGTCTGGATGTACGTTCCTTCATTGATTATACATCACGTGACAGCGCCATATTATATATAATTTGCTATAAGACAATATATTAATAGGTGAAGGTCATTATAGTATTGAAAAGCAGATATGTATCTACCTAAGTGACATTATTCTAAAATCTCCTCCAATTGTGTTCGTGCTTTGGAACATTACCCTGTCTTTAGTCTCTGTCCTTGTTTTTAAGCCTCTTCAAATTATAAACTTGACTGACAAATTGCGAGTTGATACGAGTAATTGTCTTCAAGCTATCTCACAAAAGGGGCTACTTCAGATTTTGCGTATACAAACGGTTCTCAACCCTCAACTTGATTAACGGTACACAAGTTATAACGTGCTAGGCTTCTTAGCAAAGTTCTTAACACAAGATAACCCAAATAATAAACTATTTTTTGATAACTACAACAGAAGGTGTTAAGGTGAGCTATTCTTTGAACAAGTAAAATGTCGAAGCAGTTGCTACGCAGTGCAAAAAACGTTATGAATGGGTACTCCCCAGCCCAGGTTCTAGTTCGAAATGCCACATCGAATGAAGAATACGGTCCTTCTTTGGACCAGATGGAGGAGCTTGCAGAGCGCACCTACAGCGCCGTTGAATTTTATGAGATAATGGTCATTTTAGAAAAACGGTTGAGCGACAAGCCAAAGAATTGGAGACATGTCGCAAAATCGCTTACTGTAGTAGATTTCCTTGTTCGTGCTGGGGCAGAAACATGCGTGGATTGGGCACGTGAGAACATTTTTGTCATTAGGAAGTTAACTGGGTTTATGCATGTGGAAGACCTTACTGGTATAGACCATGGTCAACTGATCAGAGTCAAAGCCAAAGAGTTGATTTCATTGTTGCAAGATGAAGAAAGATTACGAGAAGAAAGAGCCTTGCGGCTTGGCCGTAACAAGAGGGATCGTAGTACATCACAACTTCCAAATCGAGAAGGGTCGGATGCGGAATTGCAGCGTGCACTTGAGGAGTCCAGGATTACTGCAGAAGAGGAAGAGCGAAGAAGAAAACAGGCTGAACTTGAGCAAATGGACGACGATGAGTTACGGACAGCGCTCCAACTAAGTAAGGAAGAGGAAGAATTGAGAAAACTAAGGGAACTACAGCAGCAGAGAGATCAGCAGTTAGCTTTTTGGCAGCAGCAACAGCAACAACAGCAGCAAATGCCAATGTACTATGACATCTTTGGCAATCCAATCAGTTATGAGGAGTACTTACAGTTCCAACAGCAGCAGGAGCAGGCTCAACAGCAGCAGGCTCAACAGCAGCAGGCTCAACAGCAACTCCTGGCTCAACAACTGGCTGAGCAACAGGCTGCTGAGCAGCAGTACTATGCACAACAACAGTATTTGGCACAACAACAGCAATATCTGGCCCAGCAACAAATGTTGGCCCAGCAACAGCTCAAATCGGGCCCCAATAATCCATTCTCATTGGAAAATGTTAACAAGCTCAACTCAAATAACACCCAGCAGCAACAGCAACAGCAACAGCAACAGCCACTTCCTACAACTTTTGGTGCAGGTGTTAATGTCAGAGATAGCTCACCTATGGAATCCTCTCCACCTCCAAAACCCGTAATACAGCAACCATCCTCGCAACAAAGTACATACTCTCAACCACAGCAACCACTAACCGCTACCAGAACAGGCAACCAATCAATTACGGACAAATATGGCGAATTGAACGAATTGTTAGCTTCAGGAACTGGCTTAGATACTTTTGGTAACACAGGTCAAACGAGAATCCCCGCCCAACACACCAAAACAGGTACATTTATCAATTCACAAGGTACTGGCTATAAGCAAGTTGGTCAAGATGCTTCCAAGCATAACCCCTTCCTTACTTCACAGTATACTGGTCTGCCAAGTACAAATATGGTCCCATCGCATACCGGCTATGGCTTCGGCAATAATCAAAGTTATACTCAGAATAGCAGTAAATCAAACGATCAAGGCATGAGCTTGATTGATTTGTAAAGATTTCAAGACCGCGCAGATTACTTCAGTCTTCGAATTCTATTGGGAAGCGATGAAACTGTATTCAGTGTATTCTCGTGTAATTCATTTCTTCTTCACATCTAAGTAGTTTTCTTATATATGTAATAACTACAGTGAATTCTTTTAAAAGTCCATCAATAAAACACCTGATATTTCTTCTAAATCGGTATGCTGTAGTACTTGCACATCCTCACCTATCAGATTGTGATGAACTTCTTTCTTTACCTTTTCCTTGTTTTCTAGAGAACGTAAGGAAGCTTCCCTTATGAACAGTCGCAGATAAGTTTCAACCATTGCAATTGCATCTTCTGTTATTCTTGTACTCTCCTGAGTGAACGAACAAGTGTGAAATATACGTGCAATGGTGTCAGTTGGAAGCTTTGGTTCCTGTGTCCCGCTCATTTGATGTGGTGGGCATAGAAGTTTATCTGTTACAAATGTGTCGTGTAGAGATCAAACAAACACTTTTGAAGTATCTAAAACTTTGCATTGCGCGCACAAATGCAACTATATACACGATAAAAAATATGTACGTAGAGACACGCGCAAACGCCTTTACTTGACCTTTACCAATGAAGTGCAGTGATTTAAAAATATTGTTCAAAGTGAATGTTTAGACTTACCTCCCAAGTGTCTATCTTTATTAAAATATTTAGCAAGTGTTTTCCTTCCTTAAGCATTTTTAAAGGTAATATGCACCATGCATCGCCCTGATCGATTGGCCTGGCGTTTTCCTCAATAATAAATTCTCCTGTATTGGATGATATAGAAGATTTAGGGCTTCTAAATGCAAACCTTCCGCCCAAACGTCGAGTTCTCTCTGCTCTGCTTATCTTATTGTCAGTTCCTAGCAGGTATGTAGGGGTATACTTGATATAGCTATCGAGTATCTGTAAATTAATGTCTTCACCACTTCCTCTTAAATCTTCCTGACTCTCCTGAACTGCAGGAAGGGTGAACTCTCGTATAGGGATGAATAAGGTGTCCGAAGCAGACAAAATGCATTCAAGAGGGATAGACGGTCTAGGATTGACAATCACAATAGCAAGCTTGGAATTATCCACCTTACATTCACCTAAAACCTTTGATTCAGCCTCAATTGTCACATGTGGTAGAATGTTCATAGCAAACGATTCTTTGATTAGCCTTGAGGAACCAGGCTTCTTTTCAGGCACACTTAATATATGATGGCACGAAGGACAGTAATAATTATACCTACATTTTAGATGTGTACGCTTAGGATAAAGAATTTGTTCTTTGTCATCCTCAAGTGGCATTGGCAGTTCTTCATTTATCAGTTTATGGAGCTTCTCTCCTACTATAAGTCGATGTACTAGGGATTTCGGTGCTTTTCCTTCAAGCGCAGACATAAGGTCATCGAATTTGAACGCCTTTCCTTCCCATAGCAATAGCTGTTTCTTGTTTACTACATGTGAAGTTAGCTCATACGCTCGATGGTTTTCAGAATTATACAGTTCAAGCACATATTTTGTCAATGATTTGATTCTTCCAGTGGGGGGCGTAGTAAAAGCCCATTTGCATCCTGTACATTGGAATATGTATCGTTTGGTCTCATCTGCTAACTTTTCGCTAGATAATACTAAAGAGTTGTCACATCGAGGGCACTGAAAGCAATTCCTATTGCAGAATATCTGGTCCATCTTACCTGGTTCCTCAAGGCATTTTGGGCAGTATTTTGTTACAGGCTCAAAGTCCTGACATTGATAACAACTAAGGGCACGGCATTGACGGCAGTTATTGAGATCGCTCCATTTGACCATATTATGACAAGAGCATTGATAGATAGCCCTCATTGAAAGATTACAAAGCAGAAGAAGCCTTATTATCCGTTTCGATGACTATTTGTAATATGACTATTGCAGGTGGCTATTTAACTTTGTCTGTTACCTTTCATTTTTTTGGTCTGGATTTTAATTTAACACGAGGGGGTCGTTATTTCCAAATGAACAAAGTACGCTTACTAACTCCTGGATGGAACATTGAAACATGCAAGCTTCGTTGTTCATATCAATTTTGAGCTTCTATTATCTACAGCTTGTGAATGCATATGTACAACCTGAACAATGCGCTTTTCCCTCCTCAAAGGATCCGTGGGATCTAGCTCAATTGGCATCTTCCAACATAACTAGACACCTTGAACCCAAGCTAACAACAGTATCTGAGGATGATGCCTATTTTGACATGGAATCAAACAGGCTTCTTATAAGGCCATCCAGAAACTATGCCATTGAGAAACAAGAACTTGAATATGCAGCCAGATGGCATAATTCGGTCAGTGACTATCAGAGGTGGTTCTACAACCTAGTTAAAGAATCAAGTGACATGTTCAATAATACAGAAGCAACTTACACAATGTATCGTATGCATTTGTACAGTGATTACGGAATACCGCATAATAAATCGCTTGCATGGCAATATTTGCAAAAGTTCAATATACTATCAAAGGGATCTAACAGCAGCGCTCTTTTCGACACTGCCATAGCACATATTACAGGATTTGTTGATGTGATACCTGTTAATCGTGCAAAAGGTCTGATCTATCTTAGAAAAGCAGCTGCCTTAGGCAGCTTAGAGGCAAAACAAGCACTTGCATACCGGTTTTCGACAGGTACCGACATACCTAAAGATATGTCAAAGGCTCAGATACTTTATGGGAGTCTATTTCATGACATTTACCATCATTTAGCTCCTAGTGAGCGTATGTTTTACGATGGTGAGCGCAATATATACAACGTATATCTACCCGAACTTTATGGTGGTATCTTCTTTGAAGACATAAGCCACACGCTCCATTTTCGGCAGGGAGTCATACCAGGGGATAAAGAATACATTAGTGATGCAAGTGATGTCCACTACTACATAGCACCAGATCCGTTGATGGATATCTGTCATAAACTGAGGAAGGCTACTGAGTACTATCTTCCCACATATACGCAACACAGCGAATATTCTAAAGCCTTGTTAATACTGAATGACATGTTTGAAAAGTATGATTCAAAGGTATCTGTTTTACATGGATCCCCTCAATTATGTTATGCTATGAGTTTAGAACTTCTAGGTCATATGTGGCTAACGGGGAAAGGCGTTGATGAGCCCAATACCAACCTCGCTGAGAAGTACTTATCCCGTGCGATTAAAGTCCTTAGTGATTCAGAATATAAACTAAAAATGGCAGAATATGAGCTAGGTGCTATCTACGAACATATATATGGAGATTTTGAACGAGCAGCATCACACTACTATAACTGGGTATCGATCCAAAATGAGAACAAAAAAAATATTGTAGTTATCCAAGATGAACCTACTTCATTCCTCCCATTCATTTACACTTCTTTTGTGTACACTAATATTGATCTGCGATACGCTCTTCTGTTGGAGTCCATTATGAAAAGTAAAGCATGGGTTAAAATTACACAATTTTATGCAATGGCATTGGAAAGTGATTCATCCTTATTAGCTCCGGGGCTACGAGACGCATTTATGAATTTACTATTAGGAAACAATGAAGTGGCGCTATGGCACTACCTAAGAGCAACAGAGCAAGGGTTTTTGCGTGCGAGGGGATCGGCAGCCTTCCTACTTTACCAACCTAGCCTCCTCTTCGAGGAAGAGCCTCAAATATCGGACGCACGTCTAAACCTTGCTGTATCTTACTATACAAAGGGCTTTAAAGATGGCAACACTGTAGCTGGTGACATATTTTTTAAGATGGGGGAGTACAAGAAAGCAGCCATCCTTTACAACACGGATACTATGTCAAAACAAGCGTCCTGGAACTTAGCATACCTATACGAACATGGACTTGGACTAAAACAGGATTATCCGCTGGCAATCAAACATTATGAACAGGCACTTACAGGTTTTCCCGTCATATCTTTATTGATGAAACCTTTCATTTGGAGATTAATGCTGAAATCATGGATGCAGCTGGGCAAATGGCGCCAACTCGCCTGGTGGATTTAATTTATAAACATGAAGCTTATTCGCAACACTAATAAGCATCTATATCTTGTATAAGTGATTTAGCTGTTTTTATCTGTGTTTCACATTTCCAGTGTATATCAGCAGTTACTATTTGCCTATCTTGGAACTCCGAAGTTATTGGCACATATACCAGTTCATGGCTTACTGTTATTTATATGACTTTGTATTCTCGACATTTTCTCAGATTGAGCACCCATATCAGCATGCAAAGGGCTGCGCTGCTCTCGGACTTTACGCGCGGTGGATATTTAATGGCTACAAGCGTTATTTTTTGCCTCATTCATATAACTAATAACACCAACGGCCAGATATATACCATCTACACAGCACCGAATTATATTCTGGACTGATACGTACCCAATATCATACTATGGATTATACCACCGGACATTATAGTGATATTTGGTCCTACACACATACAAGTTCAATATCGAAAGAATGGTCGCGATTAGCCGCGGACGGTATAACTAATAGATCATATACTGATCACTTTAACCAAAGCATGAGGAGCATTGAAGATGCACTGCAAGATCTCACATCTGTTATCCAAAAAACTGAATACGATACATCTTCTTCTGAACTATCTAGCGATGCGGAATTCATTATTTCCAATATGGCACCTGGCGAGGTATCTACGGCAGTGACCAGCGATATTCTTCCTATGACAGTAGGGTCGGACCAATCTTCAATCCCACAAAAGAGAAATCTTTCAGAGTCTTATCCTCTTTACCACAGTATGAGCAATCCATCCACCACGCAACTATTGGTACCTGAATTTTCCAGATTCTTTGTTATTAAATCATTCAATTTGGAAAATATTAAAGCTTCGTTTCAACATGGTGTTTGGACATCAACAAAGAGAGGAAATAAAAGGTTGTCGAAAGCATACTCTGTCCTACCAGCGGGTTCTAAGATATTCCTTTTCTTTAGCGTGAATAAATCAGGTAAATTTTGCGGAGTAGCAGAGATGAAATCCAATATAATTCAAAGTGATCCACGGAATAATATCTGGCATTGCGATTCAGGACATCAATTCAGTGATTTATTCAAGGTCGAATGGGTACGTGTCTGTGATGTGCACAACCGTTTACTTAAACATTTTAATATCATGGATCCTGACGGTGGATTCAAGCCTATGACACACGCACGTGATGCAGACGAAGTCGATATAGAAATTGGAAGAACGATACTAAAGCTATTCTTAAACACAAAGAAAAGCAGGTCATCTTTCCTTGAAGATTAGATTTTAGTTTCTTCGCTTTTATTGTCATTTTTTTATTACCAACTTTTTTAGAATGTGGAAACAGCCCCAAAATGGACTTGCAAAAGTAAAACCTACAGAGAAGTTGGACATATAAAAGGTTGATCCTGTTTCTACTGTACATAAGTAAGCAAAAACCTACTGGTTAGAGAATAGAAGAGGCCGCTTCCTGTTTTATTTAGAACGGTTATTTTTTTTGAATAGTAGACATTATTTGCATCCAAATGCTTCATGTTGCTAAGAATACGGCTACCAGAAGACAGTTCTCGGTGTTATCATCACTCAGGACTAAGAAATCGACAATAACTGATAAAAGCAACATAACTGCAGATGAAAAATTTGAAGAGTTATCTGATGCTCAACAAGCATATTTGGATCGAGTGGTGAGGGTAAATCAGGCAGGAGAATTGGGTGCAAACTACATATACGCAGGTCAATATTTTGTTCTTGCCGGAAGATATCCACACTTGAAGCCAGTCCTAACGGAAATGTGGTCTCAAGAGATTCATCACCACAACACATTTAACGAAATTCAACTTCAAAGGCGTGTAAGGCCCTCTCTTCTAACGCCGTTATGGAAGTTGGGTGCGTTTGCTATAGGAACTGGAACTGCGTTGATATCCCCTCAGGCCGCCATGGCTTGCACGGAAGCCGTGGAGACTGTTATTGGCAGCCACTACAACAACCAACTACGCTGTTTAACTACACAGTTCCAATTAAAAAGTACATCAGGCGGCGAGGGGCAAAGTGAGGAGATTAAGAAACTAACTAAGACTATTGCCCAGTTCAGGGATGACGAGTTAGAACATTTAGACACAGCTGTCCATTATGATTCACATAAGGCTGTTCCTTATATGTTGCTTACAGAATCCATCAAATCAATATGCAAGGCAGCCATCTGGACCGCCGAACGTATATAATACGATGTTTTCATGAATAGAAGTGCTCTTTATACCTTAAAAAATAATTGTCACTTTAGTCCACTCTGCGAAACGAATTATAATAACCATCAGTAAATATCCATTCAACACAATCATGTTGTCATAATACGTTTAGTAGATATTATACAAATACTTTAAAAATGAACACATGTATGAATAAACGAAGTGCATAAGCAACCGCACTATACTAGCCCATCATACAAATTCAAAGCACTAAGAATGGACGGATCAACCTTCGAGCCTTCTCTGAACTCATCCAGTGTAATATATCCATCTTCATTTTTATCCATCAACTTAAATATCTTTTTAACTCGGAGTTCAGGTGTTGCCTCGTCCTCGCTTAGTTTCACCATAGACCCAATCATCTTATAAACACTTGTTACAATCGTAAGCATTTCATTGTACGTTATATAACCGTCATGGTTGAGATCATAAAGCTGGAATGCCCAAATAAGCTTCTCTTCCAAAGTGCCCCTGGAAGTTGTGCTCAACGCTGTTATAAACTCCTTGAAATCAATAGTTCCGCTATTATCCTTGTCAAACACAGAAAATACATGTTCGGCAAACTCCTCTGGTGAGCCAAAAGGGAAAAATTGCTTGTATATCTTTACAAATTCATCACGAGTCAACTGACCGTTAGGACAATCTCGTAGAAAACCTTTATGCCATTGAAGTATTTCTCTTCGGTCGAAGTACGTTGATTGTTTGAGGCTTTGCAAGTCGTCCTTCGATAATTTAGAGGCCTTCGCTCCCATTCCTTCCCTCGCTCGTAATTCAACAGTAAAGTAGTTATATATAGTTATAGCCCTCGGAAATGACTATTTCTGAAATATAATAAGCTATTGCCTTTGGATTCACCAACAACGTTTGACGCTTTGAGTGTTGCGCTCCTTTAACCACTGTAGTAAAGCTATATGGACGGGCATTTAAGGATAACTTATTGTTTAAATGGGGTGTATGGGTTTGGTTTCTTAGCAAACTAACAACGGTTACACACAGCCATCAATTTGCTACGATATATAGTTTGTGAAGTGAGACACACGGAAAGGTACCTACTTATGACTGAGTGTAGTAATGTGAGAAACGGGTGACCCAATGAGTGGGTTATAGCGCCCTTAGCTAGCTTATTTATATTTGTGAAAGGCGCTATCTTATATATATCATAAGTATGACATCGTTGTCCCTGTTACTGCGTATATAATGACCCTGTTTGAAAGGGATGTACCATAGTGTTTTAAGTTTCGGATCTCTCTCGTTTTTAACCTTTAACTGCAAGTAAGGCTATTCCGATTCAGTAAGTGGACTTCTGGAATAATAGAAGCTGTTTTGGCATCCGATTGAAGCTATAAAGGGTATACAATGTCCCAGGAAGATACTGTCAATATGGAAAGCCCAAGCTCGTTATTGTCGGAAGACAGTAAGGATGTGAACGATGGCAAAACGCAGTTATATCCTAATATATCTAGCAATTACCCCTTCAAAACTTCTGACCGATTACTAGATGATATAAGAGTGACACTTTCATTCTTTTTAAAGCAAGACAACCCTTCGGGGGTGCTACGCAAGCCGGTTTTGGAATACTCGAAGGAGCGGACACAACAGGGCACTTGGTCTGTTGGATATCTGCTCGACCAAGTTGTTCTTAAAACAAACTTCGAATATGCTTCCGTTACGTGCAGTGAGCATGATAAAATTAATGTCTTTATGGGAGTTCTATATGACCCTACATACAAGGTATTATCCCAGGATGATGTGGTAAACTTCCCGATCTATCACCTCCGGGTGATAGTAAAAACAAGGATGCAGTTGGAGAGGTCCAAGCAGTACTTTGGCGCCTCGCACTACCATCTTGTTGAGGATCTTCATCCTTTTGATAGAGAAGATCTTGAAGCTTTCAAAGTTACTGGCGATCGAGTCATAGATTCTGCTGTTTATGTGGCACAGGCAACAAATAAGCTAGTGCACATAGAGATATTAAAGCCGGAATTCTCCAAAGAGGAACGCAATGAGTTCACTCCTGCTAGTATTGAGAGACGCTACAAGGCTACCTGCGAGAAATACTCCGATTTGGATCCAGAGGCTGTACCGAGCCAAGCAGAATGCTTTAGTACCTTTTTCAAGGTATTTAAAAATCCTTTGAATCGTAATAGCCCTGCGGATGAGTTGAAAACTATTTCTGCCGATAACAGGATATTAAATTCTCAACTAGACGCAACTTGGTTGATATCGAAGTTTGGCTTTGAGCTGTGTGAACTGGAAACCATGGATGGTACGAAAGAATACGAATATAAACCTCCAGACTTCTTGGATTGCGATGGCTCTCTTGAACTTCGCCAATTACATGCATCCTATATAAGAAAGTCACTAGAACTATTGTTCTTAGGTAAGCAGTCACTTGGCTTGTTGATGAAGGACACAATAGTGACAAATGCCAAATTGCGGTCTTTTAACCTTTACCAAACTCAATCTTCCCTAGGGTTTTGGTACCATCTCTTGGGAGATTACAACTATAATGATTTCTCGCAGCAACAACAACATCCTTATGATCTTAACCACCACTTCATCAATTTATGCTCCAACTACTATTATGCAGACAAGGATATTATCAAGAATTATGAATTGCAAGTTGCCCTAGACCCACACAACATTAGTATCTACTATGATGCACTAACATTTGTTGCCAATGCAAAAGGTAGTCATCAGCTATTAACTTTTACATTTAAACAAAATGTTATTGGACATGATGCTTTAAAGAGCGCATTGAAAATGTTCCACATTGATCCAAAAACAACCGATCCAAAAACATTTCCCGACGACTTGCTATTAAGCTGCTACAAAGATGAGTCCCGAACAAGCACTCCGCAAAGACGTGCAGATCTACGGAATGCACTAAGGTTAATGGCTAAGTTTAAAGAGAGTGAAATGTTGAAGTTTTATGTGGAGTTGGAGCCCTTCCAATTTGATTCACAAGCTTATAAGCTTTTAGAAATTGATGAATCTGTGGATAATGATATAATTGAAACTGCTTATAATATCAAGGTTGCGGATGCACCCGGTTTAAAAGTTGATTGTGACAGGGCGTTATATACACTAGCAATTGCGAAACGGAGTATGCCTCTTTTTAACCTTTTGTTACAGAAATGTCCTCGTTTCCAAAAATTCTACCATATGTCCTATTGGTCATATTCAAGTGCATTAGAATACTTACAGGTCAACATAAACGCCAATGATGACTTGATTCTTCAGATCTTTCAGGACAAGTGGATGCAAGATCAGGTCCATTCTCCAGACCAGTTCTTAAACTTGAAAATGGCTCTTACTAAGATTGGCCATGAGAGGAATTCTAGACTTATAAACCACTTTTTGGAGACAGGTATAGTGGATATTTCATTTCTGCCGGCTGGAAACTGGCCAACTGGTATCAATAATATTGGCAATACATGCTATTTAAATTCTCTTCTTCAGTATTATTTTACCATTTCCCCCTTGAGAGAGCATATTTTAAACTACCAACATGTTGCGGAGGATTTATTGGCGGAAATGGAGAAGACAGGCGATTTAGAGAAAAGGAGGATTGGAGGCAGGGCAGTCTCAAAGTCTGAAGTGGAACGATCAGTGCAATTTGTGTACCAACTACGCAATCTATTTTATGATATGGTACACACTAGGGATAGGTTTGTTATTCCAACTAGAGAATTGGCTTTTCTAGCTTTTTCCCCAAGTAATGCGGAAGTAGAATTTGAACAACCTTCGGCTACCTCATTTCCACTTACTAGGGTAAGCATTGAAAATGAAGCAGAAAGTGAAAACACGGAAGTCATTGACCTTACAACCGCGGCAGCTCCTACAAATGGTACAAATGTTGCTGTATCGGAATCCATATATTTGAAAGACGAGACCTCATCGTCTGCCAGTGAACACCAGGATACAGAAACTCAAAATAACGAGGAAACAAACAATTCTGTACGTGTAGCTAAAATTAGCTTGGATCAGCTCAAATATACATTGGAAATTGGTCGACAACAAGACGTTACTGAATGTATCGGTAACGTTCTTTACCAAATTGAGAGTGCATCCATGCCTCTAAAATACGGCACTGATAATGAACAAGATGATCTTATAAAGCAATTGTTCTACGGGAAGTTAAAACAAGAATTGACTCCTGTAGATGACCCTACTCATAAGCGTACGAAGTTTGAGAGCTTTATGACATTGTTAGTCAGTGTGGGTGATCATCCAAAGGATATTTATGAAGCCCTTGACCAATACTTCCAGGATGACCTCCTAAGTTTGGATGAGGATAATGGCGCTGTGAAAAGATCGGTTGCTGTAGCAGAGCTCCCCGAAATTTTGCAAATTCAGATACAGCGTGTTTATTATGATAGGGAGAAGTTCATGCCTTTTAAATCTTTAGAGCCATTGCCCTTTGGCGAAAAATTGCATATGGATAGATATATGGCCTCCGAAAATGCGGAATTGGCTGAGAAAAAGAAGGAAACCATAGTGTTGAAGAACCAGCTTGCTGAAATCCGGGCACGCTATGAACAACTCTTGGTTAAAAATAATAATGGGCTCACTATGAAGGAAGTGTTGGATGAGACAAGACAGTTCCTCGGACCAAACACTCTCTTTGATCCAGAGAGTAACATAGAGGCTGCAAAACACCATGCATTGAAGCAAATTGATGTTCTCTCTTCGGAAATAGATAATGAATTATTGCGACTATGTCAAAAAGCCCAAGATATTGAATTAAAGATTTCACATCAGTACGATCAATTCACCGAACTGAGCTACTCCCTATTTGCTGTATTTATCCATAGAGGGGAGGCTAGCTACGGTCACTACTGGGTTTATATCAAGGATAGAGAAAATGGAGGTATTTGGCGCAAGTATAATGATGAATCGGTTACCGAAATCCCAGAGTCTGAGGTTTTCAACTTCGCAGCGA
The DNA here is from genome assembly GCA_000710315.1 of Eremothecium coryli CBS 5749. NCBI lineage: Eukaryota > Fungi > Ascomycota > Saccharomycetes > Saccharomycetales > Saccharomycetaceae > Eremothecium > Eremothecium coryli. The sequence continues at coordinate 247,045 of AZAH01000001.1, forward strand.
ACAATACTGCCACACCCTATTTCTTGGTATATGCCAAAGACGACCAGTACCATAAAATAGAACCATTGAAGAGATGTCCTCCGGAGTGACATGCAGGTATATACTAAAGTTTGCCAAGACCATTTTGATGATCAGGCCAGTTTAAGTTAAGTAGTAATTTTTTAGTAATTTTATACGAAATATACTACCTGGTCATTTGAAGTTGCCGTTTTTCAATGACCTAAGTTTGGCTATAGTATATCATTTCATTACCGTACAACTGCCTTAAAGCATAAGCAAGATCGGTTCTGTACTAAGCTTGAATAGCTAGACCTCGATTGCTTTAAAAGCAAATATATATCATCTACTGTTTTTTAATTGAATTGTAATGTCCTTACAAAGGCGTCGGGTTAATAAGACAGGGTCGGGGGAGAACAACTTCAGAACAACTCAAGGTGCACATAATGATGATGATGATGATGGGAATAAGAGATCCCATAAAGTAGCGTACGATCCAGAGGAGCAAAAGCTGCGTGAAAATGTTAGAGAACCAAAATTGACCTTGATGGAGGAAGTTTTACTTGTTGGTCTCAAGGATAAGGAAGGCTATCTGTCCTTTTGGAATGATAATATTTCCTACGCTCTCCGTGGCTGTATAATAATTGAGCTAGCTCTCAGAGGTAAAATTAGAGTTATTGATGATCCAGCTAGAAAGAGCTATGATGTTTCTGAAAGAATGATTGAGGTCATAGAAAGTAGTAAGACTGGGGAGGCTTTGTTAGACGAGACACTTACATTGATGAAAAATAGCGAGCCATTGTCGATTGTCAACTGGATTGATCTACTAAGCGGTGAAACTTGGAACTTGTTAAAGTTTAATTTCCAATTGAAGCAGGTGAGAGAAAGGCTTGCAAAAGGTTTGGTTGACAAAGGTGTGCTCAGAACCGAAATGAAAAACTTCTTCTTATTTGACATGGCCACCCATCCGGTCTCAGATACCAGCTGTAAAGAGGCTATAAAGCGCCGGGTTCTTTCAGTTTTGGTACCTCGTAACGTTGAACTAAATCATACAGCTTACTTCCCCGAGAGTGTTGCATTTAAATATATAAGAACGGTGGCATTGATCTGCGGAGCGATAGGTGCAAGAGTATTGGAAAACGTCCTGTCTACTTTAGATTACGAAAAAAGAGACCGTGGCTTAAATCGCGCTAATGAGATACTAAAGCAGTTCTCACAATACCCATTTGCATTGGATAGTAAAGTAGATACAGGTATCTCTGTCAACTTAAATCAAGAGGTTCAAGATGAGGTTGAGCGGAATGCCGGTACCAATTTGCAGTTAGAAGTCGTTGCAGGTGCCCTAGAGGTCTTCTCCCGTATGGATAGCCTGCTATAATGCACGCTAATAAATTAATGTGTAAAGAAGGTGTGGTAACTCAGTTATAAGGTGAACTATCGTACTCTTACCTGTACCTTTGTATAACATTAGTTATTGTATTTACTATATAAGGTTAAATTCTATATAGTTATTATTATTTGAAGACCTAACATGGCATCTTATGGGCCAATAGACGTCGGCTAACTATTGTTTCTGCGCTTATTTTGGTGCGCCCTGAATTGCTGGCTCAAGAAACCATTAGGATAAAGTTGCAAATAGTACTTCATCAGTTCCTCTTCCTTGTATGAACTAGCCACCCGAGCTAGCTCCATGTCTTCAGTAAATGCATTGACGAGATTCCTTTCAGGGTCTTTATGGTCATCTCCACACGATTCCCACCAGAATCCACCTGCTAGTTTGTGCTTCATCACATATTCTTGTTTTATTTTCATTGACTCAACATTATCGTAACCAACAAAAGTCCTCGTCTGAGGATCAAAACAGTATGCAGAGACCCAAGTATCGTCAAACTGTTCTGTAGAATTCTTGATAGGTAGCTGATTATATAACCAGATACCAGGTTCACCTTCTGACAGACCACCTACGCCACTATATGGCCTTTCAAGATAATTATCGCCGTCATTGCGCACTTTTGTGAATCCCCGTCCATATGCTGCCATACCCAAGTTGATTTTTCTTGGGTTGACACCAAACTTTTCAACCATTATCATCACAGCTTCGTGCGAATTAAGGCCATCTAGTTCCTCAATGCCCAAATCTTCAAACCGTCTTTTATCTACTGTCTTGTCTGGATTGTTGGTCAGGTTGTATAGATTGCTATGGTAGCCAGTTCTTTTGGACCAGCTTCCATGGAAATCGTAAGTCATCATGTTCCAGACACATATATATTTATCCATTTCAGGAATTGGCAAGATTTCAAGTGACTGTGCAAATGCAGGGGTAGCCATACTTAGCTCAAACCGAGGTTTGTCCATCTTTTCAGGCCCCCATATTTTATTTTCCAACTCGTCCATGCCTTCCCGCAACCTGGCACACATTTCTAAGTACTTGGCAGGTTCAAAGCCGTCATCTTTGGGAAATTCCCAATCCAAGTCAATTCCGTCAAACCCATATTCAAACATGGTGTCAATACATGATGTGATGAAGTTTGACATTTTCTTTTCGCTTTTCACTATTTTGTGGAACGCTTCCCTGTTAGACCATCCACCAACAGCCATAATAAGCTTGAAGTCATTTTCTGGCTGCAATTTTAAGTAGTTTAGCTCACCAAGTGCACCAGTAATGCGGTCAGGTTTTCCTGGATATTTTATATCCATCTTGAAGTCGGACCAGTCATCACTTGATTTAATTTTACCGCTAGAGTCATCGACAATAAAAAATGCATAGTTGATCCTTGTGACTTTTTTTAAGTCAATGTCATGAGGGAAATGTAATCGAGGTTCGTATGGTGACCAGTTAGAGTAGTAAACCCCAACACCGTAATGCTCGTTTTCCCCATATTCCTCTGGAACAGGTCTGGTGTGGACATCGGGTGGTTCTAGGACGTTAGGAGTCTTCTTTAATTTATCTCTTATTATTTTTGGGATAAAGGCCATTTCTAGTACAATAGCAACGAGTAGAACTATTATCCAGATGCAATAGAATTGTAGTGAATATCTTCTCATTTTTCTAAAAAAGCGGCTAACTCAAACCTTTTCCCAGCAATATATCTGTTGTTATATGTCCTCGAGCCCTTCTATTGTCCACAAAAGCCTCACTATATCCAAATATACTCCTCATTTAACTTAATTGTTGAGTATATTAATGGTTATATATATTTCTTACATGCGTCTAAGCGTCAGATGACAGATCCGTTAAATGTGATATTTGTTAAATTTTGCTTGCATCTGTAAGAACTTCAAAAGGTGCTTTGAGATTGGAGCCATCCAACCTCGTGTAGGCAATAATCACTCTAGTATCCAGCAACCTCGATTGTTTACCGCTCGCCTAAATTGCAATACCATTAATAATATTTAACTATGTCGGACACAGCACTAGAGCATGCCAATCATGCAGCAGATGCTGGACAGCCTGCAGAAACAGTTGATGAAGTTAGTGTGGACAACCTAAATGCGTCACAAGAAAGTCGCAAAGAGACGAATATATCTGGTGATGACCTATTCGGAGATAATTCTGATGATGAAGACCAAGAAGAAGATAATGGGGATATCAGCAGCGACGGAAGCGAGCGTCCGGCCACCTCCTCTAGACCTGCTGGTTTAGGTATGAGCGATGATGAGGAGCAACAGATGTATAACAGGAAGTTTTATGGCGATGACCTAGGAGACGGTTCTCAGCAGTCTGAAGACGAAGAAGTAGAGGTAAAAGAAGCTGATGTAGAAATTATAAGACATGTTGTTCCCTATTACACTACTAGCAAGGTTGCAAGCGGAGAGCTATACTATGCAAAGATACCGCAGTTTTTAACTATAGATCCTCTTCCCTTTGACCCTCCTAGCCTGAAGTCACAGGTTGAAGAACGTCTGTCAAAATTCTCTACGAAGGAGGAACAGTCTGATGACAGACTTATTGATGAAAATACTATTAGATGGAGATACTCCAGAGGCAATAATCAACAGGTTTTCAAAGAGTCAAACGCACAAATTATCAAGTGGTCTGACGGCACATTGTCACTCAAATTGGGTGATGAGTACACAGATATTATGGTCAACGACGTCGACAACACGTACATCACAGTCTCCCATGAGCAGCAGGAGCTCATGCAATGCGTCGAAGGGGGGGAAATTAAGAGGTCTATGATGCTCATTCCTACTTCTACCAATTCTAAAATCCACCAACGACTCAGCAAAGCAGTGGCAAGGCGTGAAGCTAGAATGCAGGGTGGTCCATCAACGTACATTGTACGTATGGATCCAGAGCTGGAGAAGAAGGAGCTTGAGAAAAAACATGACCAGGTACTAAGGGAAAGAAGAAAGAGGCAATTGCGTGAACAGGTGGAACGTGAAAATGCAGAGGGAGATGCTCTGGATACAGGCTCCTTTGGTTTTAAACGCTCCGGCACTAAACTCCCTTCTGAAGCCTACCGCAGGGTGACAAAAGATGAGTACGATGACGAAGACGGGTTTATTGATGACGACGACGAGATTATGTCAGATGATATTGAAGGCGACGATAATCTACTAAGCTCCGGTTCCGATGATGAGGACGACTTAAATGCGGAGCGACTTAACCAGCTGAAAAGGGAGGGGGCCGCTAAATACAGGGAAGAAACGGCAACTTCAACTGCAGCAGACGACGAAACTGGTTCTGAAGAGGCCACAATTCAAAAACGACGCAAGGTTGCCGTCCTTGATTCCGACGAGGAATGATTACTTAACGTACACTCGGCTGATTACACGAAATGGAATCACCATTATGCATACCCACAAATTATCGACCTGCTAACTGGATACCTACACGTATCAACTGCCTTATAACCAGCTGGTACTCCTTTTGCCAGCGATCTCGTGGTATTCGTACACATAGTAACCATCTCTGCCCGATTGACGTTGGAACGTTACCCGAATTACGTACGTTGTGATATAGCTTATAACCCCCTTATAAAAGTTACAAAAAAGACAACATAAACCTTAGATCTTACCGTCAAACTGACTAGATTTGCAGCCCGTGCTAGCACGAGAATCGAGTTCTTTTAGTACTAAAACCACGCGTGATCATGTCTTGGCAAGGNATGTCAGCATATGTTACCCAATGCTAGCAATTGGCTCTTTTTTAATGTGTTACTAACTTCCATCTTCTGCAGCTTACACTGATAATTTGTTGAACACCGGAAAGGTCGACAAGGCAGTTATTTACTCTAGAGCAGGTGACACTATCTGGGCTGCCTCAGGAGGTCTCACTTTGGAGCCCAACGAGATTAAAGAAATCTCTCAAGGTTTTGATAATGCATCAAGTTTGCAATCAAACGGTTTGCACATTCAAGGGCAAAAGTTTATGTTGTTGAGAGCAGACGAAAGATCCATTTATGGTAGACACGAGGCAGAGGGGGTTATTGCTGTTAGAACAAAACAGACCATTTTGATCGCTCACTATCCAGCAGGTGTTCAAGCTGGGGAAGCAACTAAGATTGTTGAACAGTTAGCGGGCTACTTGATTAGTGTTCAATACTAGTCTACTGAGCCTATCACTTTACCTGAATACCCGCTCATATTTGCGTATCGTACTTTTCAGCATTACTTCACAGTCGTTTGATTTTTTAGCGGTATGATTTTCGTATTCGGGGTTACCTATGTATAGAGAGAAGTAATGACCAGAACTACTTAGGGCCTATCAGATTATAGCTGACAGTGGCAATAACTAAAATATAACTTACGATAATTTTAATACGCCTTGGGAGTTAATTCTAGATATTTATTTGTATAGAGCTGTTACACCTTGCCCTTGCGGACTGCACAGGAGAAGGGGAAGATGGTGACATTATCCAAGTCCCAGACTCCTCCCTTCCCGTACGCATCATTGCGGACAACATCCAATGCTTCCTCCCTGCTGTTTGCCTCAATCACCAAGTGTGAGCCTAAAACCCCTGAGGGCTTTCCATCAACGACTTCGTTAAAGATGGCTCCGGCAGTCACTAGCTTCCCCTGTTCAAATAGCTTGGGAATTCCGCTGAGATGGAGAGCCCTATAAGGGGCTCTATCCGAACCAGGCCTGTCATGAACAATTACGCACCATTCAACCATTTTTTATCTCAAGTTTGTATATTTGATGTTATAGTAAGAATAGTAGAAGTATATATTGGAGCATCCCCTCTAAAAACTTTAAATAGGTTTCACATTATACTAGCGGTGTAAGGATTTAAATGTATCCAATGGTACAACACACAAGAAATGTTTGACCTCACCAGTAAAGAGGTAGCTCTTATGCCATGAATAATAGATATCTAAGCCATAGACTCGTGGTGCCAGCACCATGAAAGGGNGAGGCGTTGTTGCTTTCAAAGCAGATGTTGCCGCCATATCTAAACATTAAAAAAATATGTTGATCATATCCTTTGGAAGTTCCCACACCAGTTGTGTGTTCAGGCTTCTTCATATACGCCTGCTAGCTTCCATAGAACTACCCGCTAGTGTCTTTTTGATAACACCGTTTGGCTTAGCAGTGGCTGCCTTTGTTAAATGGTTTGATTGAGCAGAGCTAGCATGTATGGAAAATACCAAATCCGATGCTATAAGGAAAACAGGGCATAGTACGATCGTACTCTTAGGTAAATACTTTATTATAGCCAGCATCTGCGTTCTGAAGTTTGGTGTGGAAGTGCAAAAGTTGTGCAATACGAGCAAGATCCGCTATTGTATAGGAAATGGGACCTCGACTCCCAGATAATGGGCTTCTTGTGTAAAAGTTAGTAGTTTAAGCTGCACTATTCACTGCAAACTAAACTAGTTAGCTATGTTGCTAACTCCTTTATAGATAGTGGGGTTCAAATTGTGTTCTCGATGTAATATCGGATGACATATTAAGTTTTGCACAGACGTTCCTTTTTTGTACTGGGATACGCGATGAGGTGAGGCCACAACTGGTATAAGACCAGTATACAGGTGAGGAGAAAGCAGGATAGTTCAAGGATAGCAGAAAAGCAGTCCTTAGCCACGGACTTTTTCGAGTTGTTTATCTGTTAGATTAGTACTATTTATTATACACAATGTAAGTCGCATTAAGCGTCGCACATTAATTATAGACCTGCACAGTCAGTTCTGATCCACCTTATGTGACCGACAATGTATTTTATAGTTCGGTCAGTTTTCAAAAATGAGAACTATTCGTATACTCGGAGCTATCTGACCAAAGCATGGGCTTCCTAAGCGATTTACAGTGCCCTCTTTGCTATAGAAGGTAATTATGGCCGTCGTTTCCCGTCTTGAATATTTAGTCCTTCAAACAAGTTTGTCTCCGAAATCCTGAAACTTAATAAGGGACCCTCTTCCAAATATTTGAGAATAAACTGAGCATAGTCTGCTGAGCTGTTCGGTATCCAGTTGTTTATCTTTTCGCCCAAAGCTGAGGCAACCCTGGGCGTTAACTCATCTAAGACTACATGACCGACGTAGAATGGATTGCCATCTGGAAGACTTTTTTCGAACTCAGCGAGATCGTTGATTCTAAAGTCGCCACTTGTAGCACTTGCTTCGGCCATCAAGCTAGGTTCTCCCGAAAACTCAGCTTCTACATTTTCCATAGAGTGTATTTCTGCTTTAATTTGGGGTGCATACTTTTTGTACACCTTGCTGAACTCATAAGACCATGAATTTTGTAACTCGGCGCTATCAATCTTACATGACGGTGAGCTAGCATAAGCTATGCTAGCAACTGCTGTAGCGACACTCAACCAGAGTGCTTTCATAGGTCCTCGCGTATGAAAATACGATTCTTCTACCTAAGGCAATGCAGAAAGGAGATAGTATTATATAGCAGGGTCATTGCATCCATTACTTTTTAGCACTCCTTCGGAAGTTCCTTATGACAGCGACGCGGGCACGTCGCGTCGCGGACACCATGAGTCTACTTAATGTACTGTAGTGTATAGTATGTAGAAGAGAGTGGCAACATCGTATGTTTCGACTAGACTCCTCCCCTTTTGCTCCAAGAAATAATCAGACAATTATATGTATTTATCTGCTTAGCGTAGCGCTATGTTTATGTACTATTTAACCCCACGTTGCGCTAATACTAACATTGTAGAGGCATTCCATGTTTCAACAGCTTACTAGAAGGGCATTTCTTCTGATAAGGACTACTAGCAACAGTATTATATAACGTAACTTTTAACAGCATTATGGGGTCTTAGTTAGTACGAGCTGTAGCAAAATGTAGCGATCGTCCCCTGTCACCTATAAGTCTTCCACACGTCATTCCCCAGGTCGCAATAACTGCAATTGGTTATTACAAAAAAGCACCGACGCTCAGTTAAGTTTTGCTCCAATGCAGGCACTATCACCACCTACCCCACTACACTATATTCCACTTTTCGCTTTAAACCTGCACTCTTGTGACCATGCCATCTGCGCAGACGTTTACTCGCTGTCGAGGACGACATAGTCCGCTCTTTTTATTTCATGGCATATGGTGCTATTGCCAGATATATATTCTATTCTTGCTACCGATATCAACAAATAGGGCGTGTGGTCTAGTGGTATGATTCTCGCTTTGGGCAAGCGAAGTTCCAGTTCACTGGGATTTAACTACTAAGCATGCGAGAGGCCCTGGGTTCAATTCCCAGCTCGCCCCGTTTATTTTTTTATTTTTTGCCTCAGCCCTAAAGGATAGATTTATCTACATCATCGCGATAATAACAATATTGCTGCAGCCAATACTTTTAAAAAAAAAGGAGTAGAACTGTGTATTAACATGGTATTGGATGGTGCATGCTACCACGATAAGCTATTGATGCGATAAGCCATCATATACTTTACCCAGTGAAGTGACCTCTTATCGCCTTACTACTTTAGTAAATTTAAGTAAGCATAATCAGCCGCTCTCTTGTCTTTAGATACAGTTCAGGCGATGTGCCTGAAGCAGCTTTCCTCTGATATGAGTGATATATAAAGAGTTTGGACTTACAGATTCGCCAGGCAGACATGGTGCCCAGCACCGCTTAGCATACTCTCGTTGCATTATGAAAGAAACAACCTCACTATCTTCTGCGAATAGTGATTTAGAGAAGACGCAATCTCATCCTGCGACGGACAGAAAAAATGAGCAAACGAGTAACTTATACCATCAGGAGAAGGAAAATGCTTCAACTTGGCAAAATTTGAAGGATTCTTTCAAGAGAGCAGATAATGTGCATCTAGCCGATGGCTTTGAAGGTATTGATAAAGTTGCTGTGCTAACCGCGCAAGCTCCATTAAATAGGGCCTTGAAGAACCGTCACTTGCAAATGATAGCCATTGGTGGTGCTATTGGTACGGGTTTGTTTGTCGGTTCAGGTAAGGCGTTGCATGATGCAGGACCTGGTGGTGTGTTTGTTGGTTGGACCTTAACCTCGTCCATGATCATGGTTGTTTGTCTATCTCTGGGTGAACTTGCGGTGACCTTCCCTGTGTCAGGAGGATATATGACATATAATTCGCGCTTCGTTGACCAATCTTATGCATTTGGGAGCAATTATCTTTATATGCTTCAATGGCTTATCGTTTTGCCTTTGGAGATTGTGGCAGCCATGATTACTGTGTACTATTGGCCTATGGGAAAACAGTATAAAGCTGCGTTTGTCACATTATTCTATTTGTCAATTATCAGTATCAATATGTTCGGTGTGAAAGGCTTCGGAGAAGCAGAATCTATATTTTCACTTGTTAAGGTCATCACTGTCATTGGCTTTATCATAATGGGTATTATCCTTGCGTCTGGAGGTGGTCCAACTCACACAGCTACTGGTTTTATTTATTGGCATGATCCCGGTGCTTTCGTGGGTAAAACTGTGGGTGATCGTTTTAAAAGTTTCTCATCCGTCTTTGTGACAGCGGCATTTTCATTTGCAGGTACTGAGCTAGTGGGTATTGCTGCTGCGGAAACTGCTGTTCCTCGTAAGTCTGTTCCTAAAGCAGCCAAACAAGTATTTTGGAGGATTAGTATTTTCTATATTGCGAGTTTATTTATTGTTGGCTTGCTGGTCCCTTCCAATGAAACAAGGCTTTTATCTGAAACCATGGTGGATGCTAAGGCGTCTCCTTTTGTGCTGGCTGCAGTACTCCATGGTGTAAAAGGTATTCCTACTATCATGAATGTTGTGATTTTGATATCCGTGCTTTCTGTTGGTAATTCTGCTGTCTATACTTGTTCGCGTGTCATTGCATCGCTGGCGTCGCAAGGGTTTTTACCTGACACATGTGCATACATCGATCGTAAAGGGAGGCCATTAGTAGGGATGGCAATTTCCTCTGTAGGTGGCTTAATAGCATTTATCTCCTTGTCTGATCGTCAGGCTGAGGCGTTTGATTGGATGATGGCAATGACTGGTCTCTCCACTTTGTTCACCTGGTTTTCCATTTGCTTGGCACATATCCGGTTTAGGTTAGCACTAAGGAGAAAGGGCAGGACTACCGATGAGCTAGCTTATGCCTCCCCAGCAGGGCTCTATGGATCCTTATATGGTGCAGTCGTTATTGCTCTGGTATTAGTACTGCAATTGTGGGTTGCAATTTCCCCCCTTAACGTGGCGCCTAGCGCTGAAATCTTCTTCAAAAAGTATATGTCCATGTTTATTTTAATTGTGCTGGCCGGGGGTCACAAGTTATATTCGATTATAACTGGGAAGAAGCTTTACATAGCTATTGATGACATTGATATTAATACTGGAAGAAGAGAAAAGGATTTGGAAACATTCAAGCAGGAACTCATTGAGGAAAGGGAACTGTTGGCTAAGAAACCCTTGTACTACAGAATATATAACTTTTGGTGTTAAAGGTATGTGTATATATTGCTGCACTAGATGTTTGTCATCTGTAGCTGAAGTAGTTTTTATATCTTTATAATACATTTTTGCAGTGATTGTAAGTTTACCGCGCTTCACTATTTGGCCCACGCTTGGCTAGTATAATTTTTCAACAAAAATCACAAGCTACTGGTCATAATGAGCAATAGCTAATAGGCCACATAACACATGCATATACACCTCTCTTGTTCATATCATGTCAAATACTTCTCCTGCTGACACCAATGAAATCCTAGAGTTTGTTAAAGAGTGTGAGGGCTTCTTCCTAGAATCCCAATGCACCATTAAGCCCTCCTCGCACGGTGGGCTAGGAGTATTTGCAACCTGTGACATCCCAGCAGACACGATCCTACTACGCCTACCTAAAAAAGCTATATTTTCTCCCGCAAATAGCACTATAGCTAATCTTCTGCTAGATGATGGCATTGACGGTATGCTCGCCCTCAACATCGCTTTTATCTACGAAATGACCGTTTTCAAAGAAAAGAGTCATTGGTACAAGTATCTGAAGAGCATTAAGATCTCGGATGAAAACGGCGACCCCAACCTGCCCCTTGCATACTGGCCTGATGAAGACAAAGAACCACTCCGGGGTTCTACTGTCGACACCCTCTACGACGGCCTGACGCCAGACCCTGCAATTAGAGAAGGATTTGAAACTGGGGTCGCTTTCGCTTATCATTGGAGTGAGGAGGCCCGTTTGCCCATCCCACCCATCTTTGACAAACGTGCTGGCCAACCTGCTATCTTTGAAAGGAATTTCCTCCACTTTGTCTCCATAGCCTATGCCTTATCTGCACGTGCCTTCGAGATAGATGCCTACCATGGTAATGCGCTAGTGCCAATAGCAGACCTGTTCAACCATCATGTAAGTTCCCCTAACGTTCGCTTTGAGTCTACCTATGATGTATGTTCCCTCTGTGGAGAATATGATGGTTGCTGCCACGGTATGGCTCAGGAAGAACACCTTGAACGAGTGCATCCCGGCGACCCCTCACCAGACCCCAACTGTTCTGAGATAGACCCTTGCATTATAGATAAGCTCGAGGATGAAGGGGCTCCGGTCATGGATCATGACCTCTTCCCGATAGCGGGAGTATTTTCAACAAGCTCGCCTGACGAATGCGTAGACATAAGACTCCATACTGACATAGCCGCAGGCAATGAGATTTACAACTCATACGGACAGCTATCGAACTCTTTACTTCTTGCAAGATATGGATTTTGTGTACCAAACAACCCGCATGATGTTGTAGACCTTTCTGCTCAGTTTGAGAAGTTCCGGCGTCGTGCGAAGGGCAACGTTCAGATACGGTATAAGTGGTGGGACACAATAGGTTATCCTCTGTACACCACCCGTTCTAAAGGGCAACGCATAAATGAACACTCTTCATGGCAGTCACAGCTTTACTTAGACGCTTCCGGTCGGCCTTCTCGAGTTATGCTGAAATTACTTAATCTACTTGCTTTGCCGAACGTCCGCTGGCACGATTTCGCTCTTGCTTGCCAAGCAAGGCCAAGACTAATCAGGAGTGAAATCCTCTTGCGTAGTTGTACGCGTAATCCCCTTAATGTACTGAGTAACCTTCTCACATGGAAGTCTTCGAAGCCGACAGGGGAAGCCCGGGATCGACGCCGGACTATTGAGCCCCACGCTTCGATATTGCTCGATCAGGAAGACATTATTATCTCTAGGGCACTGGGCGTATCTACGATAGGTAAATAACCGCCTTCGAGGCAGCAAACTGTTTATAGGATCCTTGGCGATCGTCGAGAAACCTTCCCGGAGGTAGTGACGTAGCTCAACAATAACGAGTCGGAAGGGCTAATAGCGACTTGAACTTTTCTAGTCATCTGCTAGGAACTGAAGAAAAAAGGCCAAAAATAAGTGCTGCCGAGGAAAGATATGAATGGACGAACGCTATACCCCCCCAATATTCAGCTAGTTATCGTAATTTTTACGAGTTTAGAAAGCACTCCAAAGTGTGCTAATTGATAACGGCAGTGACAATACTTCAGGACACGCGGGAACATTAGCTCATCAAATAAACCAAAAGCTATAGTTTCAAATATATGAAGGGACTAAATTATTTTATAAAGAGAAGTTTTTTAAGTACTATAGACCCTCCAAATAAAGAAACAAATTAATTCGAATAGTTGAAGTAACTATGGGGAAAGTTCAGAATTACCTAAAGGGAAGGTTTACAGAGTTAATACCAAAAAGAGAGAGATCGTGGGAGGAGACACGGAAGCAGTTTAACCCAATTCCATCTCTCAAGTTGATTAACCTCAAAACATGGCTATTTATAATCAGTGCTTTTATGTCCTTTGCCATAGAGGCTACAGATTTCTTTATTGTGGCCTTGAACGTGAAGAGAATATCAAAAGATTTTGATGTCGAAACCACTTCTGTGACATGGGGTATGACATTAGCATTAATGACAAGGGTTATTGGAGCTGTGCTCTTCGGTTATATTGGTGATAGTTTCGGACGGAAGACGTCATTTATCCTTAACTTGATATTTATCATGAGTTTACAGATAGTCACAGGCTTTGCTACTTCATTTCGCTACTTTTTGGCGTGCCGAGCACTTTTCGGCATCGCGCTAGGGGGATGTTTCGGGTCTGCTGCAACGCAGTGTTTCGACGACCTCCCACGACCTGCATACAGTTGGATCTCGGGGGCTTTCCAGCAGGCATACAGTTTTGGTTACTTGGTTGCTGTTATTTTAACGCGGGCTTTAGCCGATACAACAAAAAAGGGCTGGCGCTCTTGCACTTGGTTTGTGTCAGGAGTTTCCTTCCTCATGATACTCTTTAGGTTTGCTCTCCCTGAGACAGATGCGTTTATAGAGAGCCGGCGTTTGAAGCAGCTTCGCAAAGATAACAACGAGGAGCAGAAGAGCACACTATCACAGATTGTGCATTCTTTCCTCGAGCAATGGTATATTGTTTTGTACATGGTGCTGCTCATGATCGGTTTTAACTACTTTTCGCACTCATCGCAAGACCTATTCCCAACAATGCTCACAAACCAGCTTGGGTTTACGAGTAATGAGTCGACCATGACCAACTGTCTCGCCAACATCGGCGCGATTGTTGGTGGGTTAATACTCCCACACTTATCTACATTGTGTTCCCGTCGTTTCATCATCATTCTTTGTCTATTCTGCGCAGCAGCTTTAATATACCCATGGGGGTTTGTGCACAATAAGTCTATAAATGCTTCGGTATTCTTCCTACAGTTTTTCGTCCAAGGAAGTTGGGGACTTGTGCCTCTCCACTTGCACCAACTTGCCCCCTTGTCTGAAACAAGATCCTTTTTCATTGGTGTTTCTTATCAGCTTGGAAACCTTGCTTCGAGTGCAGCATCCACTATCGAAAGTTCTTTGGGCCACAACTATCCTATTCACAATGATAAGTCTGATGAACACACATACGACTATGGGCGTGTTATGACATTATTGGTTGGTGTGACGATAGCCTACATGTTAGTCGTAGTATTCCTTGGTCCAGAGTCCAATCCACTCCTGGTAAAGGAGAATGAAGACGATGTAGACGCATGTCACTCTTCCTCCAAATCCCTACACAGCGCTAAAGTTGGAGATCATCGTGATGTATATTCTAATGAAAGAGAAAAGGAAGTAGTTTGATGTAATTATTATAGTCGCTGACACTGCTTGCGTCAGTTTTTTCCAATGTATATTTGGTGTAAGGATGTCTTCTTACTTTTTTTTCTTTCAAAGCTTGAAGGTGAAAATTTTTCACCTTATAAAAGTTGGGAAAAAAAAATCGATGATAGTAGATAGCCTTACCTTTTCGATCTTATTTCAGAAACCATCTCTCAATAATCGTAATGTCTCGTCCACAAGTTACCGTTCAAGCTTTGACTGGTGAAGCTTCTTCTAATGCTTTGCCATTGCCAGCAGTTTTCTCTGCTCCAATCCGTCCAGACATTGTTCACTCTGTTTTCACCCGTGTGAACAAGAACAAGAGACAAGCTTACGCTGTTTCTGAAAAGGCTGGTCACCAAACCTCTGCTGAGTCCTGGGGTACCGGTCGTGCTGTCGCCCGTATTCCTCGTGTCGGTGGTGGTGGTACCCACAGATCTGGTCAAGCCGCTTTCGGTAACATGTGTCGTGGTGGTCGTATGTTCGCTCCAACCAAGACCTGGAGAAAGTGGAACGTCAAGGTCAACCACAACGAGAAGCGTTATGCTACTGCCTCTGCTATTGCTGCTTCTGCAGTTGCTTCTTTGGTTTTGGCCAGAGGTCACAGAGTTGAGAAGATCCCAGAGATCCCATTGGTTGTTTCATCTGACTTGGAATCTATCAAGAAGACCAAGGAGGCTGTTGCTGCTTTGAAGGCTGTCGGTGCTCACTCTGACGTTGTCAAGGTCATGAAGTCTAGAAAGCTAAGAGCTGGTAAGGGTAAGTACAGAAACAGAAGATTCACTCAAAGAAGAGGTCCTTTGGTCGTCTACTCTGAGGACAACGGTATTGTCAACGCTTTCAGAAACATTCCAGGTGTTGAGACCGCCAACGTTGCTTCCTTGGGTTTGTTGCAACTTGCTCCAGGTGCTCACTTGGGTAGATTCGTCATCTGGACTGAGTCCGCTTTTGCTAAGTTGGACCAAGTCTGGGGTTCCGAAGCTGTTGTTTCCGCCAAGTCTGGTTACACCTTGCCACACAACGTCATCTCCACCTCTGATGTCACCAGAATCATCAACTCTTCTGAAATCCAATCCGTCGTCAGACCAGCTGGCCAAGCTACTCAAAAGAGAACTCACGTTCAAAAGAAGAACCCATTGAAGAACAAGCAAGTTCTTTTGAGATTGAACCCTTACGCCAAGGTCTTTGCTGCTGAGAAGTTGGGCTCCAAGAAGGCTGACAAGTCCCAAAAGGTCAAGCCAGCTGCTTCTTTCAGCGAGACTTTGAAGCACGACTAAGTATAATTGGTACAATATTTGCAGTTCTATTATATACATATATACTTGATACTCTTATAATCTAACCAATTTTTCTTAGAAACAGAAGTAATATTTTACATTAGCGATAATTATGGACCAGGATTGCGATAAAACTAACATTTTATAATAAAGTACATATTAATTACCCTTGGGATATACACGTCAATGCATCAAATAAGTATTTACGTTCTTCCTAGAACGCTCCTCGCCATCAGGACCCTGCGCCTTAAAGTTGTAATCAATTTTGATATCAAGATCTCTACCGTTGAGAGTGTTTGGAGTACAGGTCAACTCTCCGTCCAACAAATCGCCTGTCTCGGCTTGCAAATCATCTTCTAGATAGAACACAGTTTGTTTCCAGTGGGTGTATGCAGCATGTGGCCCAGTGGAGAACTTCACAGGCTTAGTACCTTTAGCAGCGGGAAACTCAATGTCAAACCATGTGATAAGACCGTTAATGAAGTCATGTCTCTTAGCCGTTAGTGAGAACTTGCTAGAGAAAGCAAGGTCAGCAATCTTAACAGTGTTGAGGTCAAACTCCTTTAGCGTGTACTTCGTAGTATTCACAGCAGCATGGTCAACTGTGTCGACCAGTGGTTCTCTCATCACCAAAGGCATGAAAGGCGAGTAATCAAACCCATAGACATCCTGCCAGTAATTGAGCTTTTCGTTTTTATACTCAGAATCCTCCAAACCTGCAATATGTATAGAGCACTTGTCTGGGAATATTAAGCCGCCTTCAACCAGGTAGTTGTCACGAGCATACAAAACGGTATCCAACATAGACTCATATAGCAAAAAGTAGCCCATCCATTCCGAAATGATAATGTCAACCTTCTTAAATGGAAGTTCAACGTCTTCCAACTTACCACGCAATAGTGTGATCTTGTCAGAAAGTCCATTTACGTCAACAATTTTCTTTGCCATCTCAATTATACTCGACATGTCGACACCGATAACATGTTTAGCACCACTTTTAGCTGCAAACATAGAAAGGATCCCAGTACCACAACCGACATCTAACACAACCTTGTCCTTAAATAATTCTTTGTTTTGGAACATGGCGTTACGGTAAGACAACGTACGTACGGTATCTTGCAACATTTCTTCGTGAATGCCATGGTGGTCATACGAGCTGAAATAATGTTGTTCATATTGATTAAGTGTCTTCTTATCGGTTGCAGACTCTTCTGGGGCAATTTTGGACATGGCTCTAATAGATTGATGCTTTAGTTTAGAAGCTGTAGTTGTTGGCGGGAAAGCTACTGAATGGTAACTAAATATCTTTAAAAGCAATTTCACCGTTGTAAAAAAATTTTCGTATGCTCAAAATTTAGAGCTCCAAAACTGTAAGTTTTAGGTGCTGATATAATAGAAAGTGTAATGGATAGGACTTTTCTTAAGGGCATTCAAGGATGGGTATATCTTATAGAGGTTCTTTCATTTTAAATTTTCCAACTATTTAGTTTAAAATGTTGAATTTGTATCTTGAGTAGAGCTAAAACTATTTAGTAAAGATGCCATTGAAAAGAGAGATGACCTCCAATTGGCACTAAGGTAATAACTCTGTAGCCCACACTGTAGCCCACATGGGTACATGTCCTATCCTCAATTAAGCAGTGAAGAGTGCTGCGTTTATGCGATGCTCAACTGGGCGAGATGGCTTATGACGACTGGGCGTCTATTGACAGAAGTTAGTTCACATATAAGGATGACACCCTATGTTGGATATATATTTCTTAGGAGATCCCCGCAAAATAATAACGTCTGGTTGTTTTGGCTCTGACAGCTGCCCATGCTGCAATGATAACTAGGCTCACAGTTTCTGTAGGTATCCTTGTTGAATCAGACGCTCTACATCTGCTTGTCTGACAAAGAATTGCGAATCTTTGATTAAATTGAAGACACCATATTCAGTTTGAATCTCGCCGGCGTCTTTAAGCACGCGTACATCAATGAAGACGTCGCTGGGAGGTGTGAGGCTACCAGAAAGGTCTACGTCGACAAAATCGCCAGTCTTCAGGTCAGATATCAGCTGTGAATAGTCCTTAAAATACGCCTGCTCTTGGTGGGATAGATTACTGCCATCCTGCCTGCTATTGTCTCCATGAGAATCAGATAGTCCCAGCCCATTGTTTTCCCAGGCGATGGTGTCGAGAATTTCGCTTCTAGTCTTCTCATAAGCCAGTAAACACCTCTTATTTCTTTCAATGCAGAGCATGGTAACAAAGTATTGGCACTGTGATATCTTATCTGTTTCTTCTTGGCTTTTTAGGAATTCAGCGTTTCGCTGAAGATGCGAGACTTCTTTTAGGACTAAACGTACCATTTCCTCCTGGTGCATGGGAAGTGTATGGGACGAATTTGAAGTGAAAAGTTGTTTTGTACGTTTAGCCTCTAATATAAGCTTATTAGCAATGTCTCCATACATCCTAAGTACTGCTCCTATGGTCCTAGCGCCTATGCCCTTCTTATGGCCTATAAAGCTTGGAGATGTTTAAATTAAATCGCGTAAAAATACTCAATAACTTCTTAAGCACAATAAAACAAGGAAACAACCGGGTAAAAATTGCATACCATAGCATGGCTAAAAGGATATATGGCAAATTCAGTAAGTATAGCAAGGTTATAAAGTCCCTAGTAAACGAGGGAAATACTGAGGAAACTTGGTTCAGCAGTGAAGATGAGAATGTTGATCGATTAGTGAGCGATGACACGACAAAGGTAAACCTGACGCAAGATACCGCACCCGGCTCTGCTGATAGCTTTATACCAAAGACTCAGCAACTATCTTCGAAAAGGAGAGCCTCTAATGATGAGGTTTGGGGATTTTTAGAGAAGCCTAGAAGTAAAAGGAAAAGGCAAAAACGCCCGGTCGCTACAGAAGAAGAGGATGAGCAACGTGTATCATCCGATCTGGAGATGACGAAAGCATTGAGCAGCGTTAAAAGGATAATCTCTTCTCTGAGACCGACTGAAGAAGTTATTCAAGATATGGAGCCCAAGATGCAATGCACTACGGTAAAATTACAAGAAAATGGCCCAGTCAGATACGGAAGGACAAGAACGATATTGAACAGGCAAGAGGCCTCGTCGAAAGAAGAAAGCGACTGTAATAATATTGAAAGCAGTGATGAACTCTTATCACCCCAAGGTAGTCCAGAGGTGGCATCTTCGCAGCATTTTAATCAGCTTCGCTCGATGGGTGAGAGTCTTAAATACGAAGACGACTTGGAGTTTATACTGAACAATGACATATCAATGGACAAAGATGCTAAACAGAAGTCTCTATTAAGGTTGTGCCTTGAAATGCAAAATAACCGCTCTCTGTGTCAATACATAACAAAGTACTATCATCATGAGGTATGGGAATGGTGCTTCACCGAAGTTAACGTTGAAGAGAAAGTGACATCACTATTGCAATGCTACGTGATTGACATGATACCACTTAGTTCCCATGATAAATTGTGGAGAAAGTTAACAATCCCTTCATTTATTCTACCCCTTGTTGTAAATGGCTCTGGATTTCCAAAGATAACAGGCTCTATGCTGGTCAAGATGAACTATAAGGACTTCCTCAAGGGTTTAGAATTCAAGTCACTATCTCACTATGCTACCCATATTTGGCAAAAGCAGCTGCTCCCGGACGCTGATTCGAACGAAGTAATTCCCGTGTTGATCAAGCTGCTATCCAGAGAAGTTATAGAAGACGCAGAGCTTACATTGACAATACTAGAAAGATATTTGCCGACAGCAGAAGACTCTCTTAATGAAATATCTGAAGCACAATGCAGTGAAATGTTCCAGCTACTTTTGAAATTGTGGAACTCATCATGTAATGCTGAATCTATCTTCAAGTGTTTTATCAAACTCAGCAATTACCTCTGTGTATTCACCACCTTCGGCGATGATATTAAAATTTTGTTCGAAGATTCCCTTGTATACCTCTGCAGCCATCAAGAAGAATTTTTGAACAACTCAGACGCTAATATCACTAATGTGTTGGTCCTTCGTTTGGGCCTCTGCTTAACTCTTGTTACAAAGGCTGCTCTTACACTAGGCGATAAGCTGTTCCACCAGTTGTATGGTGTCTTCAAGAAACTAACAGGAATTTACAGCGATGTAGAACAGTTGCCATTTGTCATTAATATATTCCTGCTAGTCTTTGCATACACAATATTGAGGTCAGGGGTCACGCTAGACCGTGAGGAATTAAGTTATCTTAAAGCAAAACTGGCGTCATTCGGCTCGTCTATCAGAAAATATAATGAAGATATCTTTAAGCAGATTACTACTGTTCTTGCAAAGCTGTAAATAGCTTGTTCCAGGGAATTATTAGCAGGACTATCTAATATTATACAACTTCGAATTTTAGGCCTAATCAGGGAGCCCGTCTAAACACCTCCCAAGGCTCTGACTCAGAGCTGCGCTTATATACTATCCGATCATGTAGCCTTGAAGGCCTTCCTTGCCAAAATTCAATTTCCAAGGGAACAATCCTTATACCTCCCCAATAATCTGGACAAGGAACATCTTCTACATCTTTGAACTTGGCTTCGTTTTCCTCAACTATTTTCTCTAGCTCTTCACGACTTTCTATCCGTTGAGATTGCCTTGAGGACCACGCAGAAATTTTGGATCCACGCTCTCTTGTCTTAAAGTAGCGAGAAGAAATCTCCCTGGGGACACGTTCTGTTATACCTTCAACTCTAACCTGTCTTTGTAAGTTCTTCCAGAAGAAGCTTATAGCCGCGTACGGATTTGTTTCAATGTCGTGAGCTTTTTTTGAAGTTCCCCAGTTAGAATAGATGATAAATCCTCTTGTATCCAACTCTTTCAATAATAAGACTCTATTCGAGACTCTTCCGCTTGGTAACTCAGCTGTCGCAAGGTTAAGAGCCTCTGGAATATCTTCTGACGGATCATTTTTAGCGTCTTCAAACCACTTTGAAAACTCCAAGATTGGGTCATTAGACATAGAGGAGAGATCCAAGCTGGATTTATCGTATTGGTATGTCTGAGGTGCAAATATAAAGGTGGTATTTTCTTGCTTCGAGTGCATTGCTTGTGTTATTCCTGTTTTAGGTTGGTTGTTAGCTCTCTATGTGGTATCATGAACTAAGACTCTTTCAGTTTTACAAAGCTCGGAATATCATGAGGTGAGAAAAACTCATCGCATTGAATGCATACCAAGACAATAGGCATTATGCTACAATCGCTGGCACTAAATAAAGGGCTAGCTTGCTAGCCAGTTATAATACCCTAGGTACAGCAACATGCATGAAGTAAGTATTACATAGCAGTACGTATACAGACTGAACTGCGCAGTCAGCAAGCAGGCTCTCCGAACCCTTTAATCCAAGCAAAGAGCCCAATTGTCATGAGACACAACGTAAATGTGAAAAGTATTATGCCAAGAAAGTATTGGACCATTCCAAGAAATGAAGCACTATTCCCCTCTTGCATAAGTGTACTTGCAGTACTTAGACCACCGCAAAAGCCTTTATTAAGGGACTCTATAATTGTGCACAACTTGTATGAACTGACGAGGGGGTCCCCCCACTTGTTTTTATCCCCATATTTTAGTATGGTGAGCACACATGCAATGGCAGTAGCGATTACGTTCGCCATGCTGGTACCGAACTGCATCGCACTGTCAGTTTGGTCTCCCGCGTCTGGATCATTCAACAAGACTGTGAAGATGAACCGAATAAGCGACCCAAAGATGCCAAAAAGAGCAGAGAGCAGCCACTCCAGCTTTTTGCCCTTGACAAAGCAAGACATAACTATCATAAGGAATGCTAATGGAACAGCAGCCATTGCTGCAGCGCTATACAACAGGCCGCTCAAAAAATTGAGGAATATCGTCATGTAGCTATCTGGGTTCGTGAGATCAAAATTCTCGATAAACATCAAGGCGCTCTGGATACCGGTAACAAGAGCGGACATGGAGGTGAAAAGCTGCACGATGATAACAGACAAGAACTCGAATACACTGTAGATCTTTTTCGGGAGCTTCTCCTCTCCTTCGTTCAAGTTCGCACAACGAAGGAACACTTCGACAATAAACGCAGAGAAAGATGAGACGGTACCTGCGTAACCAGACGACAAGCACTTCGACATATCCTTGTCTCCAACATCGTGTTTATCCAACGTCTGCACAAACCCTAGGAACAGGCATGCAACGAAGTTTGGCCAAAGCGTTGTTTCAGAGCTAACATAACTGCCCTCGTAGTCTGACAGCTTTTCGAGGACAAGCCGTGTAAGCGTGCCAAGGATAGAGCAAGTTATAAATGATAGTACAAAAGTTGGGTTCCTTAGGTATTGGCCAAGGGAAGATGAAGAATTGTCCGCCATTGCTGTGGTGATGACTTAGTGCAACGATGAAGCGCTGTTGCACAAGTGTTGTGCGGTTACAAAAATTTTGAAACAACCCATCCTCAAGAATGAGCGGAATCACCAAGAGAACGGCCCTGTAACTGAAAAGCGATAGGGACAATAAAGAGAGTATCGTTACGCGAGCCAATACATAAAGGTATTGATTAACAACAAAGCCAAAAATTAAGGTTTCCAGAGAAAAGGACGTACCAATCTTGCTTAGTGGAAGATCACCACGATATAGTACTGTTCGGAATGAAATCCGAACGCTTTTCCCCGAAGTTTGCATCCCATAGCACATTTATTGCCGAATGGTTTTTCAAGGTAGGACGTGAAAAACCACTAAAATGCGTCCATTGCAGTGGCCATAGCCAGCTTACCTTGATGTGGAACTGGATGCAGAAGGTCAAGTCGCAGAAGACTTGCAAGACACCCTTACCTTGCCTAATCGTCCTGGGTTGACAATGGCTCGGACATTTCCTTGCAGGAAGTCAGATTCCATACGCAATTATGCAAGTCGTATGGTGCTCCCAAGCGGGACCCCACAAACGAGCCAAACCCCGTAGACAGAGCAGGTGCTGACGCCAGAGGCCCGGGAATACATGAGCACCTTCTGCAGAACCACATGCAAGTCACCTTTGGAGGATGTGAGCGCCCTAGCGTTGTGTCACACGGTCAGCGGTGTGGTGTATGGGTCTCTCAGCGGACCTGTCTAGCACTCAAAATGCATTCAAGCTTTACCGTACTGTCGCAGAGCTCCCCCTGGACGCATGCATCTGCGCATGAGCTTGGGGAAGCCTGTGGCCAATAGGGGCGTAGACAGGCAGCGACCGCAATCTCAGTGCTATGGGAGCACTTCAGACAGGTTGTCGATATATGACGAAGGACATGCTTTTGCATGTGCAAAGTTGGAAAGAACGTAAAAATTTATAAAAAAAGCTCATCAACACAAAAAACCCTTGCCTTCTGTCCTTACTTCCGAACACCATAAGCTGAGCTGCGAGGACCGCGTCTCTAGAGCCAGCTAATCTTGGTTTTCTTTAGCGGCCTCCTTATCTGTATCGCTGATATCTGTGTCGTTCACGTCGATATCCTGTAGAGAGGAATTGAGCACGCTGGAGGCGCCACCTGTGACGCTGCTGCTCAGACCGTCGTAGAATAACTTCCATAGTTCTGAAACACTTTCGAACTCTTTTCCAACTGCTATCGAGTTTTCCAAAGATATGTTTAGACCATTAAGGTTATTGAGGATCGAGTCCATAACCGTGTTAATTTCTTGTAACAGTAGCTCTCTCTGTTCGACAAAGTATTTGTCTGCTTCAGAGGATTCGGACGGCACGGATTCCTTGTTCATATTAACCCTTCTGGCGTTATTCGGAGTACAGCAGGTGTTTAGTGTCGTGGGTCCAGGAGAAGCTAGACGGTCCTACATATATGTCAATAATCAGAACCAACGTACAAAGGTATAAGGAGGGTGGCAAACTTGGCTTAGCCAGTAGCAGATGGTTTAAGGCAGAGGGCTATTTACGGCGGTGTGGAGGCCCTTCTGCCGCTGTTAGAATTATTAACTAGTTGTTTTATATAACAAGCTTTTTGAGCCCTAAACTGGGGGCGGAGCATCCTGCTATTCTCCACAGCGATGTATTAAAATTCGTGATATTTAAACTGAAAAAACGAAGTTCTCGAAGTGCTACTCTGCTTCTTTCAGACATACAAGTAAAAACAAAGACCAGTATCATTGGCTGTCTATCTTTAACCTACAGACGGACGGTCTCTCTAAGCTGGGAGATTCTACTGCAATACTTTGTATTGCATCTGAACCACTTAAGTTCTGTCGCTTCTGGGAATTTCCTACCCCAGGTGACACTAATGTTGTTCACAAATTCCACTTATGTAGTTGCTTGTTCTAGTAGCTGTAACTGTACCTATAAGGTAGCCTTGGCGTTGTAAGAATGGACTAAGAGTTGTTAACTTATTATTTACTGACCTACAGTAACATTTGTTGCTAAACTATTACATATCTCTGCAGCACTCCCAAGTCTCCATTAAAGTATTATCTATGTGCAGGAAAGCGTAGAGTAACGAAAATCAAATTCCACATAAATGGATGCCTAAAGCGCAACATTTCAAAACAAAAATACAACTGTTAAGATCAGGAATAGGTTGGTACAGCGAGCGTTTAATCGCTAACGTCCTCATCCCCACACCTTGGCTCAACGCCGAAAATCAACTCGTATTTTCTCCATTTTTTCCGTAGCTCGTCGCTGGAATCATTAAACCCTGATTCATTTTCCTTTTCAAACTCGCCTATCCAATCCCATCCGTTTTGGAATTCCTCTTCAGAATTCAAGTACTCCATCAACTCTCCCTCATCGTAAACCAGTGGATGACCCCCGGTCAAGTAATTCCAGATGACTAGTAAGTAGAATCTGAGAGATCTGAGCCCACGCAAAAACCCTCTGTCTTCCGATTCAGGATTTTTTGGGGGAACTCTGAACGTACTTATTGACGTTTCCATGTCTTTCTTCGTAACACAACGTGCAAAGTCTATGAGATTAAGTTTCACTTGCCCACGTTTGTCCGACGGATTGCTTCCATCATACATCAATAGCAAAGAGGCACCGTACATGCGATAGGATTTCAACTTAACCACCTCACTGTACAAAGTATCCAACTGTCTGATGAGGGAGGGAATCTGCCGTAGTATGCTCTTTTTGGAAATACCATCATACAAGAACCTTGCCAACACGCGCACAAATTGCCAACCGATTTTTACACGGCGACCAAAGTATTTGTCCCTTATGATATAATAATCTCTGTTCCATATCTTGAGGCCACATATGCGGACACCAAGCCTGCGCGATGTTGTATTTCTGCACTTTTCCCTCTGAGAAAGCTGCTTTGACCTCTTAGCATCAACTCCGTACTGCCTCGTTCCCATTTTTAAATCTAAAACACATGGGTTTTTCAACTTCCTTGTTAAGTCCTCAAGCAATATAAATTTTGAAACCACAGTATGTGAAACTTCTTCATATGAGATTGACTCATGAGCTGTCGCTTGAGGCTGGGACTTTGGAGAGCTAGGCACGGAAACAACCACTGAGGAATCGTCATCCAAGCCAAACAATTCATCATCTCCCTTACTACAGATATCTTGCTTCATTTCTCTTAAATCTACTAGGGAATTACGGGAATCATGTCTTACTTTACGAGATGCAAACCGGTTTGTAGTAGACGAAGTGGAGGATGAGCGTGATTGTTTGGTATTTGGAAATGCGGCAATGCTATCACTGTATTGTATTCTCATTTTTTCGCTTCTATCATTAGGGTTACTATGATGCCGTGTATGCTGTACAACATGTCGGGAATGGTTCCGACCATGTGATTGATGATGGTGACTTATTATCTGCTGTGACCGTGAAGGTACAGAGGGCTGGCCAAAAACCTCTTCAATTATTAGATCCTTTAGCCGTGTATTAACCAGTGTAGAACCAGTAGGATGTATAGGGGCTGCTGAGGAAGGGTTTGCACCGCATAAATTTGAAATTTCATTATTCGATCGGTCGCTTGTACCAGGCCAAGAATGCTCACTAGGCAGTGAAGATGGAGAGTGCGAATATCTGCACCATAGAGAATCCGGAATAATATGTTTATTATCATCGAGGCATACCTCAGGAAGAGGTGTCTCATCCATGTTTATAGGAGATGAGGCGTTCAGTAATGGTTGTAGCTCAGAACTAGGTAGACCATCGATAGCGGCCTGAATGTTATCCCTATATTCTTCATGTACTAATTTTGCCTTTTTAGGTGAAAGACTATTTAGAAAGTCCTCCTTTGAATTAAAATGCTGCCTTACATTCAAGACACCAATGTAACGAGGCATAAATTGTAAAAGATCCGGATGCTTCAGTTCAATTGTTTCGTACCAGTTATTCTCTCTGTTGACTAGTGTCTTGCAAACAGCCCTCTCACTGAATCGAAAAATTGCCGTATGCCCACCAACATTGTCTGTAAATGGTTGCAATTCAACCTTTAGAGGAAACTCCTGTGTTTCATCAGATGAAAAAACATTATCTTCATCTTCTGAGTCAACGATAGCCGTTTCTGTAGAACATGACAGAACTGAAGATTCGCCCCTTGATGTAATACTCACCTCAGAAGAAGAATGCCTCCTAGCTATGTGTATATTATCATGTTTATGCTGTGGCTCTACCTGCCCCACAGAATCATTATCTTGGCCCTCTTTTAGTTTATGTGGAAAATACGTAGCCGAAGATATCGGCTTCAATACTGATTCTTGTGATACAGAAACATCGGAAACTCCGCCGCCGTATAATTCAAGGTCTTGTTGCCTGGAACCGAGAGATGTCATGATCGCCTTCCCATCTGTATTATCTTCATCTTCCACTAACTGAGCCAGCTCCTTTTCTCTCTTCTTCTTCTTCCTTTTCTTCTTTGACTGGTCCTCAGAGACGCCGCTCTTATCTTCTGTAGCGCCCGAGTAGAGCTGCAGCTGCACCTGGCTCTGCTTCTTACTACCTTTGCTATCAAGTGGAGGCGCACTATCGAATATGCCCAAGAAAGTACTAGCCTTCCTTCCGTGTATAACTCGCGAACTTTGTTGAGGGGGTATACTCTCCGCTTCTGTCCCACGCCATTCCTGCCCGCTTAGCCTAGCTTCCTCCGACAGTTGGCACCCTAACGTGTTCATATTGTAAGCGAGAGCAACTTTCAACAGCACAGTTTACTTAAGAACAATATACTGTGTATTCTTTTCCTCTCCTTAAGCTCTTATTCTGGTGCCCTTTGTGTTGATGGTCAGCCACTTTCACCTATAGGCTGTAGGTATGCAATATAAATATAGTATGAAAGTGCAACAAAATTCAAGAGAAACAACACAGAAGAAGGGTACAACGATTATCGGCTTAACACTAGTTAATTTTTGAATTGTGGTTACTCCTGTGATGATCCTTATAAGGACTATGGGGTAGCTCGTTAACCGTCTGTATATATTTCAGGACTGTTTAAGTGGAGATATAAATGGAGTGCATGGGTAGGATCTTGTTTTCTCTTTTTTTCGCAATCAAGCCCTACTTTAAAAAAGAAATGTGCGCTGTGTAGAACGCTAGAGTAGAAACTATCAAGGTACCGCTTAAAGTGCCAATAAGATACATTTTATGGCGAATATTAACCACGTGTATTAATGTGATGTTCTTCTTTTAAGATTTAGCTTCATTACTAGCCAACGTTCCTGCTTTTCATATAATATAATAGTAGACATTAGTGAAACGTCAGCACGTGGTTCCACGTGCGAACATAACCTCTGAACAAGTAGGTACTTCTATAGTAAGAGCTCGCGTGGCGTAATGGCAACGCGTCTGACTTCTAATCAGAAGATTGTGGGTTCGACCCCCACCGTGAGTGCTTTATTTTTATTTTTGGATATTTATACATCACGTGATACATAACCAATCACAGGTCATAGTTTATTTGCATCCTAACACCATTAGTTATGCGCTACAAGCTATTTTCCAGCACGTCGAGAAAGGCTTTTCAATCAGTGGCAAACATTGAAAGAGGGATTGTCAATTTACGTTGGTTGTATAGAAGTGAAACGTTAAGCTGTCTGCGATGTTTACCAGTCTTAGAGCCGCCTCGTCCGTCATTCGTGGACCTCAAAGAAGCTATGCCACATTGAGGGAAATTGAGACAAGATTGAAGTCTATCAAGAACATTGAGAAGATTACCAAGACAATGAAGATCGTCGCTTCTACTAGATTATCAAAGGCTGATAAAGCCAAACAGACTGCTAGAAAATACTCGAAGGCTGATCACGGTTTCTATGAAAACGCTGGAACTGCTGTTGCTGATGAAGTTACTGGGAACTTGATTATTGCAATTACTTCTGACAAAGGTTTGTGTGGATCTATCCACTCACAGCTAGCTAAGCGTGTAAGATCTGAGTTGAACAAGACTCCCGAAGCTAAGGTAGTTGCTATTGGGGACAAGATAAAGGGTCAGTTGCTAAGATCCCACGCTAAGAACATGTTGCTGTCAATCTCCGGTGTTGGTAAGGAGGCACCAAACTTTGATGAATCTGCATTGATTGCAGACCAAATCTTGCGTAAAGCTGGGAACAATTTCAATAAGATTACCGTCTACTACAACTCTCCTCTTTCCTCTTTGTCTTTTGAACCTTCTACTAAGCCTGTGTACAATGTGGATGCCATCGAGAAGTCACCATTGTTGTCTAAGTACGAAATTGATGCAGACGTTGAGGTTTCCCAAGACTTGTTTGAGTACACTTTAGCTAATCAAATCTACTCGGCTATGGCTGACGGTTACTCTGCGGAAATTTCCGCCAGAAGAAACGCGATGGATAACGCATCTAAAAACGCAGGTGACATGATCAACAGATATTCTATTTTATACAACAGAACCAGACAAGCTGTTATCACCAACGAATTGGTGGACATTATTACTGGTGCTTCTTCTTTGGACTAAACAGGGGAACGGCTATAGTTTTGCCCCATTCTCATTTCTCGTCTACATTAAGCATGCCCTACCAACTGAGCAGGGCTTGCTTCAAACAAAGTATATACACATTCATAACATTATATGTACTTAATGACGTACAACATTCGTATTTGTATCTAGGAGCAAATAATACGTGAATAGAAGTAGTCAGGATGACTAGACATAAGACGTTGTCCAGTTTTACTTTTGTCTTGAAATCCGTGTCAGCCATGTTTCACAAGCGTAGCAGGAGCTGACCAAGAACCGTAAACTAAAAAAGCTATGCTAAGGAAGACAAATAATAAGGTTTCACTACATGGAACAATCTTGCCTAATACGTTGCTTTCAGCTGTTTGTTTAAAATATATAAAGAGCTTACTATCTAGTTTAAACCTCAGCTCTAATATCATCCATCTACACTGTCAAGTTGAGCACCAACAGCACTTACAATCATGTTCACAGTCGCACTATTCTTCCTAAAAAGGATGCCTAGATTTCTAGCATTGCTCCTCAATTTTGTTGCAGCATTTCTAACAATCTTCTTACTTCTAGGTTGCTATAATAGCTCCCAAACGACTACATATCTAACGAGGTTCAGCTTTAACAAACATTCACCTTTATTTCCAATCATTGAAAACTCTTTCAAGGACACTAGCGGTGCAGAGGGGCTGGAAAAAATCAAGGTCCAAGCAGGCTATCTTGGAGTGTGCATTAAGAACCTCCCTGCTACTGTTTCTCGTGATCCTGTCGCTTGCTTCGGCCGGAAGAATCTCACCAAATCAGCATTATATGACACACTTGATATCAAGGCCTTCAACATCCCTTCTCAGTCAAATGCAACCGCAGTCAAGGCTGCTACTTTAAATATACTAGACCTTGCTCATGCTGAGGTTGCGAATGTTATTCATCCATACATTATGGCTATTTGCACAATTCTCATTTTATTAATGTTCCTGGTGCTTTTGTATGTCACTATACCGTTCCTGCCCCTCAAGCGGGCTTTCAACATAGCCCTCCTGGCTCTCAGTCCCATCACAGTAATATTCTTCTCTTTTGGGGCCATGTGGACACATGTTGCTACAAATGCAAGTAGAGCCTTTATACCTCATGCCAGTATGGGTATCATCTCTGTTCATAAAGGGAGAAAAGCACAGTCCATGTGCTGGTTCAGCTTCGTATTTGTTGTTCTTGAATGCATATTCATATGGATATCACAATACAGGGCTATTAGGGATACAGATGACGAAGTACCAGAACATAAATATCCTGCTGGGGAATATGGGAAGTATAACAGTGACAGGTCTACTGTCAGCACGAAATTCTAAGCATATTATCACTTGGCAGAACAGCAAAAATATACTACGGCTGTATGGTCGTAGAAGAATAAAGACACTCTTATAAACCATTAAATATATCAAGTATACCCATATCTCTATTATAACTTCACTCTTGGATGCATTTAAGTACATCCGTTTAAAGTTACAGCTTAGCTAGTTTTAACTATTTCATCTTGTATTGTACTGTAGGTCTCGAAGAAATTAAGAAATTTCAGACAGATATGTCAAGTTCAACACTACCACGGAGCACAAATCCACGGATTGAAGACCTATGTACCGCCAGAAGTCTGCTGTACCGTTCCATACGCGGTCATTTATTATGCGTGGGATGAACTTCCTACGGCAACTCATAGTCACGCTTATATTTGCAATGCTAAAACCCTTTTTTTATCTGTTCAATAAATTGGATAAAAGACACCGGATAAGTGACGACTGGTATATAATAAAGTACTTTATCGTCCAAGTGCCCAAGTATGTTTGGAATTTGCTTAGGGGAAGGTTCCAGAACTGGTACCTCTTTGAGAAACAAGTGGCGATGCATGGCGAAATGCCATGTATCTGTTACCCTAAACCGCTAAAAGTGAAGGGGGACTATAAGGTTGAAACATACACATACAGACAGACATACGAAATCGTACTACGCTTATCTCATATACTTTATCATGATTATGGGATTCGCCCAGGTGATACAATAGGGTTATACTACATGAACAAGCCTATGTTTATCTTTCTCTGGTTTGCACTATGGAATTTAGGGGCTCTTCCAGCCTTCCTAAACTACAACCAATTGGGTGCACCTTTAGTGCATTCAATACAGATATCAAATATCAAACAGGTGTTTGTAGATATGCAAGCAAGTGCGCCAATGAAGCAAACAGAACGGCAGATTAAGAAAGAATTAAGCGATGTTGCCCTTCATTACATTGATGAGGAACAATTGCTTGAGATGGTAACAAGTAACAAAACTCCGACGCTAAGACTAGAGGATAAACTAAGAACACCCCCAACTTTGAGTGATTTCGACCCAGCAATATTAATATATACCTCTGGCACTACTGGGTTGCCTAAATCTGCAATTATGTCGTGGAGGAAGGCTTCCATCGGTTGCTTATTGTTTGGTCATATTATGCGTACTAAACCAGGGAGTGTGATTCTAACAGCTATGCCCTTGTACCATTCAACTGCGGCTCTACTAGGTGCTTGTGCTGTTATTTCACAGGGAGGTTGCATGGCTATTTCCAACAAGTTCTCAGTGTCAACATTTTGGAAAGAAGCATATTTAACTAACACTACGCATATACAGTACGTTGGTGAAGTTTGTCGGTACCTATTAAACAGTCCAATATCTGAATATGAGACTAAACACAGAGTCAAGATAGCCTATGGAAATGGATTGAGGCCTGGTATTTGGATGGATTTTAAGAGAAGATTCAATATTGATGTCATAGGAGAATTCTACGCATCGACTGAGGCACCCTTTGCGACAACGTCCTTCCAAAAGGGGGACTTTGGTGTGGGTGCTTGCAGAAGTTACGGTACTATAATTAACTGGTTTTTGGGTTGTGAACAAGTGTTAGTTAAAATAGACCCCGAAGACGAATCCTCTGTTTACAGAGACACCAATGGTCTCTGCAAAGTTGCAGCTGTTGACGAACCTGGCGAACTTCTTATGAGAATTTTTATGCCAAAAAGACCAGAAATATCCTTTCAAGGATACTTGAGAAACAAGAAAGCAACTGAATCAAAGGTTTTGCGGAATGTATTCCGCAAAGGTGACGCATGGTATAGGTCTGGTGATCTTTTGAAATCTGACGAATATGGTCTGTGGTATTTTGTGGACAGATTAGGGGATACTTTTAGATGGAAATCCGAAAATGTTTCTACCACAGAGGTAGAGAACCAAATCCTTCGGTTTAACAAACATATGTTTGAATGTGTGGCTGTTTTGGGTATTGAAGTTCCGATGCATGAAGGAAAAGCCGGATTTGCTGTTATACAACTATCGGAGAAGCACAAACATGATAATCAGAAGCGACTACTAAATGAGCTTTTGGCACATTTAGTGGAAACACTACCTAAGTATGCTCTCCCGATTTTCGTGAGGTTTGTCGACAAAATTGAAACAACTCATAACCACAAAGTTCCCAAAAAGGTGTACAGAAATCAGCGATTCCCTCGAGGAGAATCAGGTGATGAGACTATATATTGGTTAAAGAATTACAAGAAATACTCTGTCTTGGACAATAAAGATTGGTCACTAATCACCAGCGGGAAAGCAAGGCTCTAAGTAACAACCTCTTAAGAAGTGACAGTAAATTACGGTAGCACTACCAAGTACTATTAGATAACAGTAATAATTTAACCAGTGCATTTATATCTAGCAATAAGTTCCATGGAGCTTTATCTCCCGAAATAGAAGAGCGCTAGCTTCGTCAACATCACCGAAGTTAGAAAAGATGTGATCAATGGGACAGTTAAAATGATTGCAACTTCTCCTGGTGCAACCTGACATAATCCCGTTACGGTATGGTTTAGTTCCGGATCTAAATCAAAGCTCCCGTGTTTATAATAAATGTCCATTAGCTTATCCTTCTCCTCCCATATTCTATGCATCCATTTTTCAAACGCTTTTTCATCGTTGTATGGTATTTCATACAAAGAAAAGGCCCTTACATGAATATCAACCAAAGCTGGGGCCTTTCCTCTGAAAAACACATTCCGTAAATTATATAGTTCCTCTCCATAAGTGTCACTGGTAGTCCCAGAATACCCAACTGTTATATCATACACTTGTTCACAACTTGGTGCAAGCTTCTGGAGGGCAAATCGTAGACCTGTCGTATGTGGCAATAGTACATGTTTGAGTGGCTTACGTCCCACTCTTTCCGCATAACGTTCGCTCTTTTTTCTTGTTACTTTACTCATATTAGTCCCTTCTGGAAATAAAATAAGAGAATATGGCCATTTCATCTGCCATTCACTCCCCCCATCGGGAGGAACCTCATTAAACTTCTCTGTACCTTCCTCAGTATACCCTGATGGAACTTTTCCTGAAAGCTTACCGATACCGCGTGCATCTAGGTCCAATCCCTGTAATATATTTGCCATAGTGACCCGATCCAGTTCCCATTTCCTATTCATGAAGATGAAGTTGTAATTCTTCATTCCATACCCTAAGATCGGAAGAGATTCCAATGACTTCTTGAGCATAATTATAACATTTCCGGCGAGCTCGGAGGTATATGACAACCACCAAAGAAAAACCCAATCTGTGTATATTTGATGATTGCTGATGAATACTGATTTCTTCTTCAAGGATGACACAATCCTTTGCTTACTATTCTTGCGAAACGTCCCTTTAGGGATAGTCGCATTCTCCGTAGTGATGCGCACATAAGAGGGCGCAACTATGCTAAGGATGGTAACTAGAAGCAAAATAAAACTCTTTTTAGATCTATTGAGATGTAACTGCTTCTCAACTGCGTTAGCATGATATATTGTATTCACAAAGAACTGATAGGCGACAATAGTTAAGCAGCCTTGGAAGAAGATGAATATAACTACAGCTGTAAGGCTTAGCTTGGAGATTTGGGCTGCGGGCGATAGTGCTGAACTCATAATATATTATGTATTTAACAACGTATAGTCTATTCCCATAAATGAATATCTTGCTTCCTGGACTTTTTATGAGATCTTTCTTAAGGGGCTAAGTGCTGGAAACTGAACTTACTTCCGGAAAAACTTAAGAAGTCATCGTAATGAAAAGGTGTTCTAACCAAGACAGGGGGACGTTTAGGACTATATACGGGTGTATGTCTATTCTAAAAGCCGGACGGCTTTTGCTCGGGATATTTGATTAATGATAGGGTATATATCTGGGGTAATAATGACCTTATGATGGTATAGCGATTGTTTCTAACTATCGCCGTTCCTCGAATGTGATACAAAGCGCGCAAATAGTCACCTTGGGGAAAATCTATTCAGCAAGATTATAAATCCTCTGAAGATCGTATTTCGTCCTCCAAGCCCTTCCTCGAGCCTTTATGAACACTAGGAAAGTGCTACAGAAGAGTAAAATAATTGCTAGTAATGTCATTGACCATCCGGCATCTATGGCCTTTAACATCGGGGCGGTGATAAACGTAGCAGCAGCAGCCAGCATCATCCGAAGTAGGTTGTTAAGAGCCACACCAGTTGAACCACGGCCAGGTAGAGAGTCCACAATGTAGGTAACACTGCTACTAAGTACGAGCATTGACGAGAAGCCGAAGAGTGCAGACCCGATCAAAGGGATCGCCCAATGTACTCCTTTCGCTAGGGTCCACCCTAATAAAAGCAGGGAAACAGGTAAAATGGATAAAGCGAGGACAATATTCCAGGATAACCGTGCTTCTGGTTCAAGATTTCCATACTTCTCCTTATGCAATTTTAGTCGGTTGTCTATCCAACGACCACCAAATACCGAGGCGATGAGGTAACTAAGCGAACCTGGTATATAAACCAATCCTATAAATAATGGTTTGAAATTATATGGTTCGTGACTATAGCAGTACTGCATCATCATGGATATGAAGTAGAGTGTTGCGAACGACACAGAGTTAAACAGGGCCATCAGCAGCATCGGAGGGTATCTAAAGAAATGAAGCGACTTAAGGGGGTGCAAAAGGTAGAAATACGCTGCTTTCCTGAGGTGAGCACCACGGTTTGCAGTGACTTGGTCTGCAGTTTCAGTCTTTTTAATCTCATTTTGCATTCTTCGTATATCATTTCGAAGAACTTCCGTCTCCGCTTGTCGATTATGGGAGCGCAGTGTAGACATTTCAGGTACGTTCGCGTCAATCACATGGCAATGGCACTCGGATGCTGGAACTGACTCACTTACATACGTCAAAATGCGCTCGAGCTGCTCCTCTTCATTTTCCGACTGGGGGGAAAGGGCTTCCGCGTTCCGAGCAGAACTAGCTGTGCTTTTATTTGCCACATTTGCTCCGTCTATACTACTTGGCGCTGTTTTGATAGTGCCTTCCTTGGCATCGTGTAACAGCTTGGCAATAGCTTCCTTACTATCCTGTCTTCTTAAAGTTTCTGGCAGCAGGAAAAGTATTAAGAGGAAATTTATGATTGATAATATAGTTGTGAACCATTGGGTCGAGCGCCAAGACCATTGGGTAGCAAGAGCCGAACCTATAATCGGTGACAGTAACGGGACAATTAATGGCCCTAAATAAAAGTAACTCAGGTTGGCTCCACGCTGCTCTGGAATAAACATATCTGCGACAGTGCCAGCGCCGACGCTCTGCACACTAGCACTTGAAGCTCCGCAAAAAAACCGCATTACAATAAAGGTTTCAATATTGGGAGCCAATGATGATCCAATTCCAAAGGCAACAAGCAGGACGAATGAAACAACATACACCGTACGTCTGCCCTTGTTTTCTGATATCACAGACCACCACAGCGGAAACAGGCCCAAAGAGAACAAATATATACCGACAGATATGTTAACCTTAATCCGAGACGTTTTTAAGTCCTTGATCATAGGATCTATAACAGGTACGATGACATTGGTCCCGAGAGGGCCCATGGTACATGCGAACGCGATCACAATTAGCAGTACTTTTTTAATGCGGTTAGGATACTTTCGAGGATCACTGTATTCAGGTATCAAAGTAAACCGACTCAACAAACCCCGACGCTCAGGCACGGGTACTATCAAAGTAGGATCAAATAAAGTACTTCTTTCTACACCATCTTCCTCCTTCCTGTTTTCTGCATTTTCATTTCCATCTTTTTCACCTCCTGTAGAATGGTTATGATAGATTGGTAGTGGGGAACCATTACTAGTTGAGTCTTCCGCCGTCAATATAGATGTCAGGCTGCTGTTGTGGGAAGATAAGTCTGCAATGGTACCGACTGTACGAAATTCCGTCTCTCTTGCTTGTGCCATTTTACCTCAGTACCTTAAAGTAGAGTAAGCATATAATATATTGCATAGCAAGTATATTATATTCAACATTAAGTGTCTTGGTCAGAAGGATTAGGGGCTACACCCTTATTGTAATAAGTACTCGGCAGAAATTGGTACTTTTTTTACAAAACCTATGATATAAGCAGCTTACAATGTAACAAAGGCTAAGTTATCCGAGGTGCGTGACATGTTTACCAAGTTGGTGACCTCTTTCCGATCACTAATTGTGAACTGAACCGCACATTTGTGAATTGAATTCGCACATTTCGTTCTATAAATACAAACACTATAAACACTTATTAAAACAGCTAGTAGGCTTTAACCCTCTTTTTCTTTAACGCAAATGGTCGCTGAGAGCTTAACCCATTTTTGTAGAGTAGTAGCAAAAGCTGGAGTATGCTAGAGTAAGCTTTTACTTGCGCGCCCCTACCACAAGTTGAGCTAAATCTTCTCTATATAATATAATAATAAAAAAGGAAGCCAGCTTCACCCTTAGAACAACGTTTATAGAAGTACTTAAGGGAGCTCGAAGTTAGTACAAGTTGAGTGTAAGGGGTCTCTTCGAGCGTAAGTACATAATAATAGCTGTTGGTAGTCATCATTTTGTTTCGTATAAAGTGTCACTTTTATCGACCAAAAGTTTCCGAAAGCTACTTTGCTCATCACTTTTGCTATAGAAAAAGAGCAATTGACCTCCCCCTGATTGGTGATAACTATTGACTTTACTGCTTACAATTGATACTTTCAAGGTATAGAGAAGGCAGACACCATTAATACTAAAATGACTGAATATATCTTCACCTGGCCAGCTGGCCCCAAGGAGGTGATCGTTACAGGTGATTTTGATCAATGGAAGGGATCTGTGCCGTTAGTTCTACAGCCAACGGGCGACTTTGCGTTGCGTATGAAAATACCCGAGACTTCAGCTGATAAGTTCTACTTCAAGTTTATTGTGGATGGTCAGTGGGTGACCAGTGATAGGTACGAAAAGGATTCCCTTGCGGGGCCTGAGAATAATTACATCCTCCTGTCCTCGCTTGACAAAGGCTCGGGAAGTGGCGGTAAAGTACCGGTATCAGCGGGATCATCATCGTCTGCAACCGGCTCTTCAGCGTCTAATCAGATGAGGAAAGCACAGCCTGCCCATGGTTCGAGGAAGCAGCGGAAGATGAAAATCAAAAAGCGGATCAGAAGGAATAAGAAAACAGGAGAACAAGTGGTCGTTGCAGAAGAAAGGACGTTGCTAATGTCAGGAAATGAGCAACAGGGTGATTCTGAGACAGAATCATCTGTTACGCATTCAGACAGGTCGACCACACCTCCTAGCTCTGCTGGAATTCAGGAAAACCCTGACCATCCAGTTGCGCAAAGTGGCAACGTTGCCACTGTTATTCCAGTAGTTCCGGTAAGTATAAATGATGCCCCTCCTGTCCTGGGGGATGTTGTCATTGTGGAAGAGGCTCCCAGAGGGTCGGAAGTGTGCCCAGTTCAAACAGGCGCTCCCAGTGCTTCATCAGCTCCCTTTGGGAAAAGAGATGACGAGTTTTCACCTGATGCGTTGGGTCGGACTTCTGCTGGCGGGAAGGAGCAACCCATTGCAGATCAATCCGGTCTTCCCAATAAGGCAGATAATGTTGCCCCACCTACCTTTGTAGGGGCGGATATACTACCGAACGCGAACCGAGTTCCTAAGGGAATACTCGATCCTTTGGGGTTCAAGCCGGCAGCAAACACACAA
Organism: Eremothecium coryli CBS 5749; assembly: GCA_000710315.1. Taxonomy (NCBI): domain Eukaryota; kingdom Fungi; phylum Ascomycota; class Saccharomycetes; order Saccharomycetales; family Saccharomycetaceae; genus Eremothecium; species Eremothecium coryli. The sequence continues at coordinate 284,822 of AZAH01000001.1, forward strand.
GGATCACCCACCAGGCATGAGGAAGTATTTTCGCGAGAAGTACCAAAACAAACTGTTGCTACACCAACATTTGATGATGAGAAACTCATAGCTCCAGGGGTATCTAATAAGACGATTCCAGATAAAGGAGCTGAAAGGGAAGGCCCAACGCCCCCAGGTGCCAAGCCGAACAATGGTAAGGCTGGATACACTCCTCCTGCTACTTCTATGCCTGCTAATACTGATGAGAGTGAACCAGCTCCGCCCCTTTACTCTACTCCATCGGCTGGGGCAGTTCCATCTGGCGAGCCCATTTCAGCATCCCAAAAGCCAAGTAGTAAGGATAGAAAGTCGTCAACACCTGCTACACCAGTGTTGACTAACTTGCCGGCAGATGAGTTGATGCCATCTGACCACTCAACTCCAGCCCCAGAGAAGCCAAGTAGTAAAAGTAAGCTGAGCGCGTCAGGGTTGAACCCTAATACCAAGGACGGAAAGTCTTCAACACCTGCTACACCAGTGTTGACTAACTTGCCCGCAGAGGAGTTAATGCCATCTGATCATTCTACACCTGCCCCAGAGAAGCCAAGTACCAAGAGTGTGCCTTCAAAAGCAATTGACGAACCTACCAATAATGATGTGAAGTCGTCAACTCCTGCTACTCCGGTTTTAACTAATTTATCGGCAGAGGAGTTAAGGCCATCTGATCACTCCACCCCGGCACCGGAGAAGCCAAGTAGTAAGGGGAAACCAACTTCTTCTAGCTTGAAACCTACCGCTAAGGATGGTAAGTCATCCACTCCTGGTACTCCAGGTTTGACTAACTTGTCATCAAGNGAGCTAATGCCNTCTGANCACGCAACTCCAGCACCTGAGAAACCAAGTTCTTCTGGCTTGAAGCCTACCGCTAAGGATGGTAAGTCATCCACTCCTGGTACTCCAGGTTTGAC